>QOCX01002150.1:0-24543 GCA_005959815.1 Sarcophaga bullata | reverse complement strand
AGGGCAAAGAGCACAACTTCAATTTTAAGTATAAAACATAAAAATTAACAACATGATGGCGAAAGGCAGGATATAATTTTTCATTCGCATTCGAATGTGTACGCGTAAGCGTATGCTGCCGTATCTGTAGTGTCGCTGTTATAATGCCCACACTTTTGTGTTTTAACATAAACATTTATGAGAAATTTGTTTATGTGACTCTTTGAACAAAGGGCCACCACTTTCAGTCACACACACAATGCACTGAGAGCCCCACTGAATGCAACAAAAGACTTCAGAAACAAAATTGCCAAAGAATTTTTTTTCTTTATTCGTTGGACATTTACTTCTTTAGTGTCTCGTCTGCTACTGATTACAAAATGACCAATATTCTGAATTAAAAACTAAAACAGATATAAAAAAAAAACAAAAACAAAAACATAAACAGAAAATGTAACAGCGAAATAAAACATATCCATTAGGGTGGGCATATCCAGGATCTGTTGCTACATTAAAACAACATGATTATGGTAAAATTGANAAACATATCCATTAGGGTGGGCATATCCAGGATCTGTTGCTACATTAAAACAACATGATTATGGTAAAATTGAATTAAGATTACTTAATACAAAGCAAATGGAAACAAAATTAAATATAAAAAAAGGAAAACATAGTCAAATAATGAATAATATTTCATTTTAAAATTTCATTTTCTATGAATTTATAAAGAGATTTGTTTATGATCACACTACGCAAATTAAATAAAAAAAACTTCATTAAAATTTGATTTATGAACTCTTACGGTATGGACGGATATAGCCGTAGTAGCCGTAGTATAGCAGTTATTGTGTTGGCTTATTCGTTGTGAAGCCGCGGTTCAAACATCAGATCAGACATCACCAACAAAACGAAATATGAAAAAATATTTCTTCGGCGACTTCCTCTCAACAGATTTCTGGCAAAAACTCTGCAAGAGCCAAATAAAATTGTCATGAAAAGCACAAAATACAACGAAAAGTTTCTCAAAAACCTATCGTTTGGAATTGACATTAAATAGTATGTCCCGCTACTAATGAACAAAATTAATACACACAGAATACGTGTTGTTGTAGGAAGCTAATTCGTAATCCTGACTAAAGGGTTGTAATGGCCAGAAAAAAAAAATGGAGAAAAGTACAAGATTTTCATCCGTAAAGAAATTCATAGCTTGTTTGTAGTTAACAACTTAATTAAAAACACAACTTGACTAAAACCATTACATTTAAAATATTAAAATAAGTTTAACGTTCTGTTACAAGTATGCAAATATTATATATTCAAACTAGAAACGTGTACTTATATACTTAACAAAACCACAAACGACTTATACATGTTTCTCATATACAAAACAAAAACAGCTGATTCGAACTTAACATAACGTAAAGACCCGGTTAGCCAAACGTTTACGGAACGTACATTAATTTTTAGAATACGAATTCGATTGTCGATTATTATAATATAATTAAAATATAATTATAATTATGTAATTAATATTGATATCCTAAAAACATAAGTATCTTCCGTGGATGTTTGACTAACCGGGGCTTAATACTACCTTTAAGCGGGTTCCTCCGCCTGAAGAAAATTTTTTTCAGCGAGGTTTATGCAGCGCGATTCACCTATTTCGAAAAATTTGTCTGGAAAATCGAGGCGGCCAGAAAAGATTACTAAAGCAAATTTAAATTTTACATAATTTATATGGGCAAATCAATTTAGCTTTGTATGCAAAATGTTCAGCTCAGTTCAAGTTTGTCCGAATACAATATAAATTTAAGCCAATTCGAGCTGAGTATTGTTTGTAAAAAATATTTTCACTCTCTCAAGAAAAGCAATGTTAAACTACATACAAAAAATATTCATCTGAACAACATGGGTGAATCCAGCTTTGAAACAGTTGAGCATATGGCAAGTGCTGTGCGAGGTACTTGTCCTGCAATAAGAGAAATTGTTTAATAAAACCAAAAAATCCCTCAGAAGCTCCGACACGTAAAAATCATCGAAAAGATTTTTACAATATGATCTGCCTTTTAAGAAATTTATAGAGGCTAGAGTAGAAAAAATTTTCAGTAATCCTTAAAAAATCGAATTAAGTTCTCATTAAACAATTCTAAAAGAATGATCAACAGATGCTGTAATTCAGCTGAAATATTTCATATACGCCCAATAATATATGTTTGACTCGATGCAAAGGGATAATATCGGTGGCGAAAAAACATTTTCTTTACAATTATTTCTTTAAAAATCTTGCTGGTAGTGCTTTATAAAATACTGTTTGATTAAATAATAATATTTAAATAATAAATAAATATAGTGGAATAAAATGTCGTAATGTAATGTTAAAGTGTCGAAAATAGTGATGAAAGCTTATCAATATTTTCATGCAACTCAATCGCATATGAGCGTAAGATATTATCACTGCGGAGACCAGCTTTGCCATTTACCAAGTTTTCCCTTTTTTACCAAGTTTTTGGAGATGCGAAAAAGTTTCATTAAAGTTGTGTTCTAACAAAACAAGTTTTTTCGACAAAATTCAATTTTAAATATTTTTTTTTTTCAATAAATTAAATTATTAGTTCCAGGCAAAAGTGGCAAAGAAACACCAACAGAGGGCACCGGCCTCCGCTGTTTCCTTAAAAATATTTGTTTCTTTTGTAGAAAACAAGTGTGTTGTAGTTGCCGTAGTCTAGTAAGTAGTGTGGTTTGAATCCCCGGTCAGATGTCAAAAACGAAATATGAAAAAATATTTCTTCGGCGACTTCCTCTCAGCAGATTTCTGGCAAAAATTATTCGAGAGTAAATAAAATTGCCATGAAAATTTTCTCAAAAAAATCTTTCGTTCGCTGTCGACTGTCAACTGTAGATCCCTCCACTCATGTAAATAAATTAACACACACACAACATAAGTGGTGTGAGAAGCTAGGCCGTTATCCTGACTGAAGTGTTGTAATGGTCATTATGTATGTATGTATGCGTGTAGAAAACAAGTTACACCATATGGTCCCCAGCAAAACTAAACCAAATTCGAATTTCTCTATGAAATGAAATTCTAATCAAAGCTCACAATATTCAACATAACAACATAATAGGTCACTCAGAGCTTTCTTTCGAAAATAAAATAATAATCCATAAGCTGATTTAACATGGGTTTTCGATCATTGACAGATGATAACTATCTGGTTGACAATACATTTGTCAAATAGTTTTCATTTATTCGTCACTAGATTTTGCCTAACCTGCATTTATGGATAGATATAGATAGATAACCAAACTGGCCCTAATTTTCATTGAAAATCTTCTTTAATGCGCATCTTTTTTAAGTGAACAATATCAGTCCTCATTATACTCTAGAACGTGATATCCAATGCATCCCAAAGAAGTCTATATTTATTTCAGAATGGCGTTGACGAAACCTTTACTGTTAAAAGCTTGTATATAGGACTATGTTTACCAATTTCTGCAGGCTTGAATTGAATAATTTGAAAACCAAGACCATATGGTTTTAGCAAAACGGCGCTACATGACACACAGCTCATGGCATATTGGATATTATACACCAACGATGATCTTACGTGCGGGTGATGTTATCTCGACACCGTTATTATTCGCTTTAAAACAATTAGAATTTTTCTTTTGGGTTCNAGAAATTTTCTTTTGGGTTCTCTTAATTCGTAGGTCCCAAACCATAGCTATTATCAAAACTAATCCATGTCATCGGTCAGATAAAAGTCATGGAAAATTGAACATTTGCGTTCCATTCAGAGAAGACACGGCTGACATTTGAACGATGTTATTTGAAACACAGCAGCAGCATCAGTAACTCTTTCAAATGCATAAAAAATTTGAACGATTTAATAATCCTTAAAAATCAAAATTATTTCACAGGGTTGAGGAGAACTCAAAAATACTGTTTTTATATTTCTTGAATCCTCCAAACACTTGAAATGAAAAACAGTTTTCTTGATCTTTTCACACAAAATTATTGATTACCCAAATATGTTTGAACATACTTCTAAAATTTAAAGTTTTCTGGAAAGGGGACAGATGAGTCTTTAAAATGGTATACATAAACATTTTGTTCAAGCTTATAGGTTATGAGTTTTGATGGGGTAAACATGGAAAATATTATTTTTTTCTTATTTTTTCAAAATTTAGCCATTCTTAATTGCAAAATTTAATTAAAAACTATAAAACAAGTGGTGACAACCTTAAAGCGCATTCTCTTGTAAAGAGATTGACACTTTAAAAGAAGTCATGTTTTCTGAACTTTAAGTTTAAAATTTTTAAAATTTTTGATGGATCGTAAGTGTTTATTGAAAAATACGTTCTATTTCCGTTGGATCAGCCATCGGAAGTTGGCGAATGTTTACGCAAAGCGAAATAAATAATAATATTTACGCAAATCGCAAATAATAGATGACTTCTGGTAGTCGTTCAAACGAGCAAAGCGCAAATTTTCAGCTAAACAATCAAGATCAATAAATGGGTTTGTATCGATAAAAAAAATATAAAAGTATTCTATTTATTAATAGTTTTATTTTCAACAATATTTTAAACATTGGCATTTTAATGTGATTTTCAAATTGGTTTGGCAAACGGACAAATAAGCGGATAAATAAATAAACCAAACTAAACATCAAGTATCCGAATGGGGAATATAAAACTATAATATGATAAAAGTTATAAAAATAACATCAAAAGCAATGTCAATAATAATTAATGACAATAAATCGTTGCGATGTTTAATTAATTCGAATACCCACAAAATCAGAAAGACAAAAACAATCCTAGATGACCTCCGTACGCTGTGCCCCATTCATGCATAGATTCAAAACAACAATGCGATCCGACGACTACCGTTTAAAATGATCAAACCAAACTGAGCAACCATACAGACTCTAAATTATAGACACACACACCTTCAAATATACAACGATTAGATGGAAATGATAAAGCCTAGATAATATTACCAACGCACATACTCAAATAAATATCTGTGAAAGAAGATGCTTTATATGTTTGTAAAATATAATTAAAATATTAATATAAGTGGGATTGAAATGATACAAAAAATTTTTTTTCTTTTTTTTAGTTTCTTTCTTTCTTTATTGTATCGTGTTCATCGGTACCATCAAAGACCCTAAGAAAATAAGAGAAAAAAGAAAAATAAAATAAAAGAAAAAGAAAAATATGCATTTAATTATTGTATTTAGTTGAGTTAATAAAAACCCATAAATTATATTTAATTAATTAATTATTAACTTAAAAGAGTGAAAAACAAAAAAAGGAAGAGTCCAACAACTCCAATAGAATTATAGTCGACATAAATGGAAATGCAACACACTAAAACCAATTGACTGAAGACAACACTTGAAGAGTAAGCAACAAGAACAACAAATCTGCTAAAAGTTATAAAAAAATATACGATTTAAACTTACAAATCATATTGTAAGTAATTAAAAAACTTTAGTTATTTGAAACTATGCATCACAAAATGAAAAAAATATTTTTAAAGAAAATTATCGGAAATTTTTATTCATAAAGAAGAGAGGTAATCTGATCAATATTTCAAATATTTTTATATGTAGTTGCACTTATATAGTGAGATTATGTTCTTATCTCTGAGGTGGAATAGTGTAGTGCTTACAGAATATAACTGCGCGCCCAAGTATATATACCAGGTTCGATTGTTGGAGAACACAAGCAATGTTTACAATATTACTACGTTTACGAAGGGCATCATATCTTATAACATGCTACCGAAAAACTTTAAATGATCTGGCACCACTATGGTATTGCATCAAGGCTTAGAGCACACAGTTCTTTTTGTTATCCGGCTATCAAGAATTGTAAACAAACTATAACCACGTCAATATTCATAACGGCTTGCCTGGAACGAAAAATATGTTAAAAACATAAGCATGAATAACGCCGTTATTCACAGTCTGATGGAATGGCAGCACAATTTAATCATACTGAGAAGGAACACATGGAAAAATTTGTTAGATTGGGCGAGAACACGAGTATATAGAAATTTCTATCAGCATGCTGGTAAACAATGTATTCATGACGAATTTATTGACGGAAAATGAGCTAAGGCCACCTGGCAACACAGAATTTGAATTTAAGCAAGTCGAAGGTGTTAAGCTAAGCTGGCTAAGGTCTCTGGGCGACTGTACAGTGGCATGAAACAGGCATTGGCCATACGAAGATACTATGTGACACCGCGATATGACTCTCAAAGAATTTTTAGACATCGGGAAAAGGATGACTGGAGGAATGGTGCGGCGCATCTCGCAAGCGACTCCGTACAAATTTACACAGATTGCTCTAAACTGGATGGAGCAGTTGGGTGTGAAATTTATTCGGAATCTGTCGGAATATGCTGGTCTATTAGACTACCGAATCACTGCAGCGTGCTTCAAGCAGAAGTGTCGGCTATTCAGGCTGCAGTGAAAATTATTGTGGATAAGATTGTTGACAGTCGGAAAATCTCCATACTCTCCGATAGCCAAGCGGCTATCAGGGCATTGGATTCTAATGTAATGAAGTTCAAGACGGTATACGACTGTCGCAAATGTCTTAACGAGTTGGCAAATCGATACGATGTCTGTATCACATGGGTACCGGGACATAGAGACATTCCTGGTAACTGCAGAGCGGATGAACTGGCCAGGAGAGCCACGACCATCGAACTCTCTGATGAGTTCTCTACACTGGATACCTGCAAGCTTATAATTGACAATGCAATCGTGGATCTTGTCAACAGTAGGTGGGCGGCTTCGGATACGGGCAGAACGGTGCAGAAACACAGGCCAAAGCTGGATAAGTTCTGCTTAAACTCCAAAGAAGTAAGCTCAGTACTGTTATCGGGGTTATTACGGGGCATTGCATTATAGGACGCATGCGAGGCGCATTGGTCTTGGACACCTTGCTAATGATTTCTGCAGAAGCTGTGGAGTTGAGGAGGAGGACGAAACTGTTCTTCATCTACAGAAGAAAGAGGCATCTGAGTGCCTACTATATGGAGGATCTGGATGAAATGTATGGATATTGGCAGTCAGAGCCATTTCATCGGAAGCTCCAAGTGGTTCCTGGACTTGGGGAAAATATCTGTGGTATCACAATGGGCCCTGTGTGCGACCTAAGTGTGTTCGCTCATGACTCCATCGAGAGACAGCCACTTCTACCTACCTACCTACCTAAGTCGGAGATGTCTCTCACTCTTTTCTTTATATTTATCGATGGAGTCGTATTTAAAGCCCGTCATCAATTCAGTAGTATCTAGGATATGAAGTTCCCCCTTTTTTCCTTGAAATGATGAACAATTCGTAGTGGCTTCAAGTGGAATCTGTACTTTACTGTCCATTTTTTTCTTTTGGAGTTGCCTTCCGTTGGAACTTTAAGCCTAGTGTTTTTGCCCAGTTAAAGGTAGTTTTTAATATCTCTTTCAGAACGCTTTCTTTTTATTACAATATCCTCTTTGCTTTAAATTATCGATGACCCCATTTCCAAACAAATGATTTTTATTTTTCACGAACTTATAATTTTGTAAAATATTCAATTCAATATTATTGAACTATTTGAATACTGCGGTCAAACGAATTTCTTACCTGAAATAACAATAAATTTACAAGTGAATACACATTTACTATTTGTTAAAATACCGTAAGATTAATAAATATTATTGTTTTGTTTACTAATACAAATATAGATGTAAAGTTAACAGTAATGTCAGCGCAACCAGCAGAATAAATTCTGCATAGTAAGCTATTGCTGAAGTATGCGCCTGTGTCCGGTTAGGTTACAAATTGTTGAAAAAAAATTTTTTGTTCTGGATCAACATCTACCAATAAGCGCGTGGAGTTACAACATGATCGAGAGAATCGTTGAGGTGATTTGTTTAACGGCAAACAGTCAGTCGGGGCAGTGCAGTTAAAGTTCGGTTCAGGTTAAGGGTCCTTAACTTGTAATATAGTAAATTAAAGAAAACAAATCAATAATTAGAAATAATGTAAAGCCAAACGATTTTCTGTGGATTTGATTGCCGTGTGAGAAATGTCAGGCTGACGAAGCTGTCGAAGCTAACGAAATTGGTACCTTTTTTACAAGATCTTCATGGTTTGACACACAATAGCCCATGTCTTGTTTAATAAAGGGGCTTGAATTAGTTAAATTTCACTCTAAAAAGACTACAAACCTCCGTAAATGCAATATTGATGCTACAACTACAATTATACATTTAAAAGCCATCTTCGAAAGCATTTGAAATATAAAATATTCTCTACAATACGGAATTAATTACAATTTTCATTTGTTTCCATATTTATATACAAAAGAAATTTGTTATTCAAGATTCTGAGGATTAATTTCAAAATGTCTTGCGCTTTAATGAAAATAATCTGGCAAAAATAATTTCGAAAAATTTGATCGAAAGATCAATCTTTAAAAATTTGGTTGAAAAATTAGAAAACTCAACATGATTGGAATCCAATCAGCCTCAACAAACGTCAAGAAAAGAATCTTTTTCTTAGCCAATTTGTTTATTTTTTTTTTGTTTTCATAATTGGCCCATTCAACCTTTCAGTAACGGATTAAGCGGCCTAGGTTGTCACGACCACTTATGTTATGTTATGTTAATGTGTTTAATAACATGAGTGGCGGCCTACAGTTTAAAGTCGATCCGAACGACAGATTTTAGAATACTTTTCATGGCAATTTTACTTTCTCCAGAGTTTTTGCCCAGAAAACTGCGAAGCGGAAAGTTGCCGAAGAAATATGTTTTCATAATTCGTTTGATGTCTGACTCGGGATTCCGAACCCTGGCCTTTCGTCTAATAACCAACACCTACCTATCTAGACTTACGGCAACTTCATTTTTTGTGTTTTTACAGGAATTTGTAAAAACCCAAAAACAAAGTAAGGGAAACGGTGTCCTTAATCCTTCACATAAATTACAACATAAGAAGTACGTTACATTTCCAATAAGTAGTGTGATGTTTTTTAAAAAAATTCGGAAATAAAAAAAACTATACGATTGCAAAATTTTATCAGTTTTCTCTTTCAATGTTATACCCTTTCCATTACAAAGCCACAAAATTTACTCAAAACCACGAACACGAAAATCTAAATTATTTGTGTCTAATAATTAACGTAAATAAATATAAAATCAAAACAACTGTTGAAATAAAGGAGAGCAAAATAAATGAGAAAGTAAAAGTATTAATTTCATTTAATCTTTTGATATATTTTCAAAAAATTTCTCTTCAATTACGGAATTGCTGTATTTCTAATAACACTTTCTTTACTGCAGAGTTCTCATCACTTGCCTGCAAAATTTCCTCACAGACATCATCCAATTCTCTTGATGAATCCATTAATTTACCAACAAATAATTTTAATTTTCAACCATAGAAAACGCTGGAACATTGATATACACTTACAGACATTTATTTACAAGAAATGTTCACAAAACAAAACAGCCGATTAATAGTTTAACTGTTTAACCAATTTACCCGAAGAAAAAGTATGTGTAAAGTGCTGTAAAATAAGAAACACAAATAAATTAAATTACTCTCTCAAAATCGCTTTTCTTTACCCAATATTCATTACAAATAACGCTTTCTGATTAAATTAGAACCCGTGGTAACGTACGTTTACACAGCCATTGAGTTTCAACGATACTATTCACTCTATTCTACACACTTATGACGATCTGTGGTGGTGGTACCGTCTAAATTACCCTTAAAATATATTTTTAAGTGCCTACACGCAATTATTAAAACAAAATTACTATAAATATTAATTAAATTAATTACGGCAATTAAATATTAATTGAATCTACAATGTTTCAATAATAAATTGAAACACGTTTTAACCTTTTGGAAAAATATATACCAACTAACGACTGGTTTGTCACTTACTTAAAATAAAGCAAAAAAATTATAATGCAAATTAATGTGAAATATTTTAAATATTTTTGTAACAATAGTTGGTATGCTTAACTAAACCATAATTATTGTTTAATAAAAAATAAAAGAAAAACTAGTAACACACTCAACTCTTCACTACTCAACAACAAGTCAAGTCAAGTCAACAATGTCAGTTCGCTGCCCAGCGTTTCTTTCTGGGATAAATTAATTCCTCTCAGGTTCTAAGGATGCGTTCCAATGAATCAACATATTGAGTTTGAGGTAGCCCCCACTATAAATTAGTGTACTCTGAGTCTACAGTCCTTCTACCTGTCAAAAGACCAGTTATCAATGTCAGTTTACTTCTTCATTATCTGATATACAACTCAGTTCTCCTATTATCGTAAAGCATACCTTCAAACAAACATTCGACTCTTATCTACATAAGGGAATATCCCCTTCTCACAAGCTTGGCCGCTTGCTCGTTACCGAGAATTCCCACATTACCTGGACCCAGCAGAGGGCAACCTTTTGCCTGACTAGCCAAAAGGTAAGAAGTAAAAATTTTAGCTTTCAATAACAAAAACTGTACCTTAGACTGACCAATTATGTATAGTTTTGAGCGGAATTACCAGTTTCATTTTCTTTCTTCATTTCTTTCTTAGCTTTCTTTTTTTTTCATTTTTCTTTCTAGCTTTTACTAAGTATTGTACACTATTTTAAAACATTTTCAATACTTAAAATTAGAATTAACACTATTGAAGCAAAAAAATCGGAATTTGAATTATCACACACCGAGTATCCAATTATATGTATGAGCTACTGTAAGTATTGAATATTAGAATAATTCACGGTGGCAAAGCTTTACAAATATAAGTGAAATCTATATTTTTGCAAAAGATTAATAGACAAAGAAGACTGAAGAATGTATTTTCGGGATAGATTCGGAGCATTAAATTGAGTCACAAAAGGCAAGGTGGTGATGTACTCATTCCTATGACTAGAATATATTTTTAGG
This sequence comes from Sarcophaga bullata, assembly GCA_005959815.1. Lineage (NCBI taxonomy): Eukaryota > Metazoa > Arthropoda > Insecta > Diptera > Sarcophagidae > Sarcophaga > Sarcophaga bullata. Next base: position 13,596 of record QOCX01002150.1, on the reverse strand, counting down.
TTAGGTTTTTAGCTTATAAATGTCTAAGACGCAACGTGGTTTCTAGCATGAGAATCAAATGAATTAAGAAATGTCCATGGTATCAGATATCGCTAAACGGCACTTACGAAAAAATCTAAAAAAGTGAGTTCTAAGACAAACAGATTACAAATCCAATCGCTTAATTAGAACAATTGACAGCATAGCCCCTAAATATGATGAAGTCGTAAAATATGGAGATTTTATTCGAACATATTTCGTGAATCTCAATTAGTAACATTAGTCTTGTTCCAGTTAACATATCTTTTCCTACTCATTATTCTTCAACCAGTGACACTTCGATAAATATTTTTTTTGCGTTAGTAATATAGGAGCAGTTGTACTCTATGACCAGCTTATTTATATCATTTCAGTTTCTGCATGAAGCTTCTCAAAATGTTGTGGAATGTTCTACTTCATGTTCCCGTTAAAACTGTTACTAAAAATCAAAAGCGTAAATCTTGGTCTAATAGTGAGCTGCATAAAGAATACTCTCTTGCCAGAAAAACTGTGAATAAAGGAGAAAAATAAGAAATATGTGTGTTAATAAGAATAGTGATGTCCACACAGATGAAATTGCCATTAGTATGCTTTGAATAAACATTGCCTAGTTTACAAATGGATCAAACTTTCGACCTAAATCAGTCTATTCCCATATATTCTGGCTTATTTGATTTTCAATGATTAATCAGGCAGATATTTTCTATAGTTGTTTGGCTTTTAGGTCAATGCAGTTAGTACTGACAAATTTCATTCTAAAATTTTAAAAATTTATATCCCTTATATTATATTATTCCCGTATATTACCTTTATTTTCCATTTTATCCCAACAACTGGAAAAATCTTACCTCTTCCGAAATCAAATAATAATTATCGTCCAATAGCAATACTACCGTCCTTATTGAAACCATTGGAAAAAATACTTCATCTGTAGATGTATAAATTCGTAAATGAGAATGGTCTTCTTATAGCAAAACAATCAGGCTTTCGACCGAAACGTAGTTGTGCAACTGCTTTGTTAGGAGTGTCTAACGAAATACGCAGCTACATCGATCAAAGAGATATTACGTTTTTAGTTCTGCTTGATCATTCGAAAGCATTCGATGTGGTAGACCATAACATCTTTCGTATTAAATTAAAAAAAACTATACATCATCTACACTCCTATACATCAACTACACTCTTATCCTCATATTAATCCGGTCGCAACAATTAAGCAATCAGACCAACTTTCTCTTCCTGTACACGTCTCGAAATGAGTGCCACAGTGCTCTCTTCTTGGCCACCTTCTTTTCTCATTATATATTACTGATTTAGTCAAACATCAGACTCTTAGTAGAGTACACTTACATACAGTGCTGTTCAAAAAAATAGATTCACCTACTATCCAATTAGTTTATTGTATCTCAATCTCAATATGTGAAAAAGCAACACAACAGTGTTTACTGATCTCTTATGAATATAATCCCATTACGAAAATGGGTGAAACGTCACTCTTCTATAGTATAAATCTAGCCTCAAAGATGTGAGATCCTGGTGAATCTATTTTTTTGAACATCACTGTATATGCCGAAGATGTACAAAAGTGTGTAAAAACTGACAAAAATAAAATAAGCGAGGGTGTGTTTAAACTAAACGGGGATCTTAATCGTGTTCATATCTGGACTAGTGTAAAAGTCTGGTTATATTCAAGATCTTTAAATTGAATAACAAATAAAGATCCAACAGTAAATAGAATACGTATTATTTCCAGCGGAATACAATATAAAGTTAGCTCGCGTATTTCGACAATATTGATATTATTAGTCGAACCTAAAATTATTCAAGAGGTAGCTACTGTCTTAAGTTATATTAAAAAGTAATTAGAGAAAAAGGGTTTGGCAGTAAACGAAAGCGAAACTAATTGTTGGTTTCAATGAGTTTCAATGAGAGTCAGTCCATAAGATCGCATGCGTAAGTAAATAATTTTTTCTGTCTTTCGAGAGAAAAATTCCTTGTATAATATAAGACCCGGCTTTCGAAGGCAACGAATATAGACAGAGAGTGAATTATGTGTGAACTTTATGCTGATATCGATATCGCTAGTCGTAACAAAGTAAAACCTCTATGTTTTCTTGGGATTCCGTGTGTATAAGGGAAAATGCTCCGGCGAAAATATTTTTCGAGTTTGTAACCGCAGAAAATAGCTCCGATAACAAGATCAGTTTGAATACGATCTCGGTTTGAAAAATTAGAAGAAGCTTACTAAAAGACACAATGGTTGTAATAGAGTTTTCAAATTTAGAAATTATGAAATCGGCTATTCGCATATTATCTAACTCGGTTTTTTATTTCTCAATCAATATTTATTGTTTAAAAAACATGAAAAATGTGAATTGATGTATATTTTGAAGTGCATAGATTTTCATTNTATTTCTCAATTAATATTTATTGTTTAAAAAACATGAAAAATGTGAATTGATGTATATTTTGAAGCTTATAGATTTTCATTTGGCATATTCACTTTTGGTATGACAGTAATTTAATTTGAAATTCAATTTTGAACTTTTTTGGTTATTTAATGTATTCAAAACGAATGAAAATAAAAAAAAAACAACTTAATCAAGCACGAGTCCCCAGACTGGCACAAGTTAAAATGAATTTAATTAACGATCCTTTCAGAGTTGTATTGCCAAAAACGAAAAATTACTTTTTTTCTACAACATTTTATTCAAGTATTGTCTTCTTTTTGGTCAAATTCATACATACCTACATACAGATATACATACATACATTCGACNATACATACATATAACAGTTATGCATTGTGCTTAAACGTTGCACCTTGATTTTATTGAATTATAAATACCATATAAAATTACTCAGTTCATCAGCATAAAGATCGTTCGTTGGGCGTTTGAATCGAATAATCGAATATTATTGCAACTCGTCTGCTATTTCGAAATTTGTTGTGGTAAATTTCAAAATTTTTTTTAATAATCGATTACCAACTAAACGCCCAAAAAAAATTTCCGTGCCCCTTTTTTTCTCTTCTTTTTTTAAATTTTAAGTAGTTTTAAAGACAAATATTTTATGGGTTCGCTCGTTCATGTTGTCGTTATGCTGAAAGCTACAAGACCAAAATTACAATTAAATTGTAGGCACGGGAGGAATTGATTCGATACCTTAAAATATTTCTTCTTTTCTTTTCTTGTTTGTTGTTTATTTATTTTATGAATGTCAAGTGATTAGGTACGTATGTAAATATGTATGTATGTTTGCATGAGGTAGAATGAAGAAACAGTAGCAACTGCCGCAGTAGTTAAAATGTGGTGAACAATTATCGAAACAAGTTAATTACTGCCTGGCACAAAATGTGAAGATCAAAAACTATCGATGAATTTTTACTGCCGTTGATGCAACATTTCGATACGATACAAAATTTATATTCTTTTTTTCGTTTTTACCTTTTCTCTCACTTTAGATTCATTTCGTTTGTGCCTGTTTCGCATGCTCGATCACGCACGTCATTGGATCAGTTTGAGACACGCATATCTCTCAATGTGCACAACATGTCCCACTAGAATGTCTTTCATTGTAACATAACATACGAGTACATACATACCTATACATACTATACATATTTATGAATTATTTATTTTCCATTTTGTCTGTCCAATATTTAAAGAACAACAACAAATTAAAGGATCCTAAAAGAAAACATGTGAAAGCACAACGTCGAGTAAAACAAATCTTATTGATTAAAGAATTTGACAGATTTTCAAGAAACATAAATAATACAGTCACCATAAACATAAACATAAATAATAGAGTATTATGGTGGAATGAAATGTTTAAAGTCAACGAAATGATTTAGAAAGTTATTCGAACTTAAATTTCGATGGGTGGCTGTCCTCCTACAATATACGGGAAATTCCTGTGCTTTTTCTCAATATTTTACTATTTGCTTTAAAAAACTAGATTTTTTATTTAACATACGTAACAGATATGTGCCAAACAAGATGAGAAGATTTCCTTCTACTGTATCAGTAAGAGACAAAGCTTCTTCGTTTACTCGAACTCATTTAGTTTGGTTACAGTGATACAAATATCATGCGTTACAGTGTTAACATAAGTTCTGCTTATGTTCTAAATCTACATTTATTGTGTATCATGAAGTGTTTATTTCCTTGCGAATCCCTTTTTTTTTCTTTTTTTTTTTGTAAGAGATGAATATGAAATAAAAATTTGTCTGATGAACTCATACTATGAAATACGATGAAATATTCTGTAACATTCTTCGCTAAATACAATGGTATTTGGATTTTCTATCTTAATTTGAGCATCGTTTTTTTCCAATTAAAATTGCAGTAAAGTTATCACAAAGTTATCACAAAAAACAAATAAATATGCAAGATACAGTTATGGACGCTTGTTTAATCGCAGTATTTTTTTAACTTGGATTTGTTTTAACTTAAACTTGAAAGTTTTATTAACCTAATAATAGCCGCCGTAGCCTAGTAGGTACAGTGTTAGCTTATTAGATGAAAGGCCAGGATTCGAATCCCCGGTCAGACATCAAAAACGAAATATGAAAAAATATTTCTTCGGCGACTTCCTCTCAGCAGATTTCTGGCAAAAACTCTGAGAGTAAATAAAATTGCCATGAAAAGTTTCTCAAAAAAATCTGTCGTTCGGAGTCGATTTAAAACTGCATGCCTCGCCACTCATGTATAAAATTAAAACACACAACATAAGTGTTGTGAAAAGCTAAGTCATAACCCTGACTAAGGATTATATAATTGAATTCGATAATTGTATTTAAAAAATTGCTACTTCATTTCAAATCTTAGGTTGAAATTTTCTTGTACCCCTTACAACACTCTATTCAATCTTGTGACGGCTTTATCTGTAATTCCAGAGTTAATTCTTACTTCTATTGTGGGTTGCTCAGTAAAACCAATTGGTCTTCTTTGAATCTTTTAGGCTTGATGTTATTACGCATATCTGGCTTCCATTTCAAAACAGATAATCTTTATTCGGAAAGCACTAAACTGTCTAGCTTGTTCAAGTTTTCTCAACTGTAGTTGAGGATTATCATCTGCGACTGGTACTTGTTTATCCAAATTCGTGCTTTATTCCATAACCATTCCTACGTTTCTTCTGTGGTGATGCTCGTTCCTGGGACTAATCATTCTTCCTTTCTGGTCTTTTCTGGTCTCACTACTGGACTTTTAACCTCCTTTGTTTTTTATATTTTATTTGTTTATTTTGATTCCTCTAAGCTTGAAATTTTGGGTTCAAACCCCAAGTCAGACATCTCGAACAAAACGAAGTATGAAAAAATATTTCTTTAGCGACTTTTCAACAGATTTCTGGCAAAAACTCCCTGAGATTAAATAAAGAATTGCCATGAAACGTGTCTCAAAAATCTGTGATTCGGAGTCGACTTTGAACTGTATAAAATTAACACACACACAACAGAAGTGGTGTGAGAAGCTAGGCCGTAATCCTGACTAAAGGATTATGTTATGTATACTTTCTTTTTCTGCCCGAAATAGCCTCATTCTACTACCAAATAAAAAACGTTTTCATTAAAAAGTAGCGTGTCATAAAGTCAATGTTTTCAAGTTTCTATGCCGTTAATTTTTTAATTCCAACAAAGTGTGTAAAAATATGTTAATTAAAGGAAAGTAATTATGAGACATAAAATAAATTATGGTCCCATTTGAATGAAATTTTTTAAATAATTGAATTCAATTAACAATTTACCGAAAATCATTAAAAAATCTTATTTCTGATAACTCTGATTTTTATCCTATAAAATTGAGGAGTGTTGCCAGATCATTGAAAGTTGGCACTAAGCGTTCTATTGATAAAATTAAGAAAAAAAAAAATAAGTGGACCTTACACACTTGCATAAAATTTTTCATATCAATTGTTTTTTTTTTTTTTTTTTTATTAAATTATTCCCAAGTTGGCTATTTAAGGTCATATTAAGTTCCTCAAATTCTCTAAACTACAAATGCAGCTTTTTTTTAGTAGAAGAATCAATCAAAATTCCACAAAAATTTTATCAATGAGAATATCTGATATTCATTTGTAATTGCTTGTTTGCATAAACCTTAATAGATATTTCTAAGACAAAATATTATTTTTTGTTAAATTAAATTCTAGATTTTTGTTAAGCCTTTGTAAGAAAGCATCATCAATAAATTGTTTTTTTGCCAACGAAATATCACTGAGCACCGCCTTCCGTCCGCTTTATGATTCTCTAAATATCTGGTTCATATTATGGACAAAAATAAATAAATGATGTCGCTAATCATCAACTATTAGTCAAGTCTAGCGAATAAGTAAAATTGACGAACATAATTTTTTCTTACTTTAGCAGATTTATGATCTTCACTGGTTTATCAGCTAATGACACCTACTTGCCTTTGTTGTACTGCTAGAATACTAAAGGAGAATTTACATTTACTTTCCTTCTTTTTTTTTTTTTTATTTATTTTAAGTCTATGGAAATCCTTACAGACTATTACAATTATATCCTTACAATTATTTCAACAACAAAAACTTTTCAAGAATGGAAAAACAAACAATGAAGATTATTAATTAAGTGAGTTTAAGTGTACAATTATATCTTTTTTAATGGCTTCAAAACTTTTGTTAAAATCAATATGTAGGTAGAGATTATTAAAATCATTGCAGATTCTACGAAATGGATCGAAGTTCGCATAGTTAGTTGCGTAATATTTTATATTTATGAAATTAAAATATCTTGTTGGACGAAACAGGTACTCTTATGTAAAGTTTTTCCAGAAGAAATTGAGAGTTGATAACACCATTAATCAGCTTCAGGAGAAAGACAGCATTTAGCATTATACGACGGCTTTTTAAAGATGGTAATTTAATGAGTGCTAGGCGTTTTCATAAGAAGGTAAACTTACATTAGGATCCCATTGTAAACCACGAAGACAAAATAATAAGAACTGTTTTTGAACTGATTCGATTTTATCAGAATGTACAGCATATGAGGGTCCCATATTACAGATCCATATTCAAGAATTGGGCGAACCAGTGAGGTAAATAATTGTTTAGTCACATAAGGGTCAGAAAACTCTTTAGCCCATCGTTTGATAAATCCCAGGATACATGTAGCTTTGCTAACAATTGTTGTAATATGATTTCTGAAGTCCAATTTACAATCGAAAATTATTCCTAAATCGTTAAAGGTATTAACTTGTTCAAGAACAGCCACCATTCATTTTATAAAATCCATTGGTTGGAGATGATCTAGTGAAGCACATATATTTACATTTTCTAACATTCAGCTCCATTATATTGGTACTACACCAAGATGTTAAATTGTTAATATCATCTTGTATAAGTACTTGCTCCTCAATGTTATTAAATGATAAAAATATTTTGACATCATCTGCATACATTAATGTGTTTGAGTTTTTGATAACAGAGAGAGAATCATTATAAAAAGAGTAAATAGGAGCGGCCCAAGATGACTACCCTGTGGTACGCCTGACAGTATCAATTAAGTTCGATTGTGTGTTCCTGAATTTAACGCACTGCTTTCTGTTTACTAAATACGACTTAATCCAGTTTAGTAATGACGAACTAAAACCAATTTTATAGAGCTTATGAACGAGTAAGTTATGGTTTACTTTATCAAATGCTTTGCTGAAATCAATATAATATAACATCAGTTTGTTTGCCCGCAATAAGTCCTTCATTTACCAAAGTTGTAAATTCAAGAAGATTATTGTGATTGTTGATCGAGACTTACAGAAACCATGCTGAGATGCAGATAAGATGGACGATGCCTGAAAATGACAGTGTACACATAAAAGTTTTTCAATAATTTCGGTATTGTGTTAAGTTTAGCAATTCCTCTACATTTGAGATATCAGCTTTAGATCCCGATTTAAACAGTGAATTATAAATGATTGTTTCCAAAAGGAGGGAAAAAGGCCCAATTTAAGTGATTTGTTGAATAAATAGGTTAATGGAATACTCAGTAATTGAGAATGGTTGTTTAAAATACTGCTAGGAACCCCATCAGGACCGGCTACATGCGAAAATTTTAATTGTTGTATATAATGCAAACAGTACGTTGGTTATAAAAGATACATCAAAGTTTTTTACTTCAGGAATATAATTTTGATTATGGCGTTAAATGTAGATGATGAATAGTAGAAGCAAAAATTCCGCAAAAATTTACTTATAACCTTATTATATTTTGCGTTAGCAGTTCTATTTTTTCGTACTTCCTAAGTAATAAAAATAACCGTGATATGTACCCCTTGCGCATGCCACTATTAACAGGAACACTATTGCAGGAATAAGTCACAAATCAAATCTGTGGCTTATCCTTGGCTACTTTCAGTCGTAACCGCTCATTACTAGATTCTTCTGTTGATTTGCTACAATACGCTTTGAAAGTGTAACAATAGCATTCAGCTCTTTGTTTTTGGGTATCGAAACCATATAGGAAGAAACAGGCTAAAGCTTATGAATATTTCATCATTGATTTGTCTATTGACATGTCTTCATAAATACGGCACACTGATTGTGAACCTCTGATGACCAAGAAGTTGGAATTTAAACAAATTATTGACAGATCCGGAAGTAATCTAATTGTCACAACCGCAAACACATGAGTAACATGACAACATGACGTCATAGTGAGTGAGTTGTGAGTTGTGAGTTGTGGCTGATTTTGATGAAATCTGCAACTTCAAATCTCAGCATGGACATCTAAAGAAAAGATTATAAAAATTTCTTAAATAGCTTAAATCTATTTTACTTAAATGACACAACATGTATGATGTTGGAAGAAAATTTGAATTTTGTTAATATAGAACGCATTGTACAGTGCATGTCAATTATAAGGTCAGCTTACTTATTTTCTTTTTAAAGAAATAACAATAAATGTTTTAAATTAAATTAAATATTCTTTTTAAAGCTACTGATAAAATTCTTAATCGTACGCTTATTATCAAATTTAATGACGACAATTTATCAAATCAACGGTTTTCGGCATAGACAATTTTAGATAAAAATTATTTGTCCTGCTGAAATACAACCCTATTGAGGAGTTTCGTCTTAAAAAAGAAATTGAGGAATGGAGTCGGTGATTTTCATTTGACATAAATCGAAATTGTGAAATAAATTTTAAAAGTCTGCTTACTAGTCAAACGGACTGCTTTTTATATCAGTCTTATAAGTACATAGATATCTATATACGTATGTATTATATTATGTGCATTCACAAATATGTCTCATTCATAGACATCCGTACAATTTGAACGGCATTTCCTTGATAATAAAAGTCTACAATATAAGAAATAACTTGATTATCTCCAATGGAGTTGTTGGTATTTTAATAGTTTTACGAATTTCAATATTTGAGTGTAATGGACTGACTGAATTATGAATGTAAAGTAAACAAATAAAGTAAATAAAAGGATGAAATATGTACGATTTTAATTAATGAAATTTAAAGTTTATTTAAAAAATTAAAGCACAATAGGGAGTAAGACCGCCCATATCCGTAGTTTGCGTGTTCAACTCGTACTCGTACTCGTTCTCGTTCATTCAGAGTATTTGTACAAGTCTTAAATATGGTCAGCCAGCCTGCATGCCTACCTACCTGCCTGAGTGTATCAACTACATGTCCATACATGTAAACGGGGTATAAAACATAAAACTCTATGGCTTACTTGCTACTCATTGTTGCAAACTGAGTACATATGTGTGTTAACGTATGGCGTTTTTATACTTTTTTTCGTTTCGTTTCGTTTCGTTTTTTTTTATCTTTTTATCCGTTGCAAAATGCAGCAGCTACGGGCATTTGCCCTGACGTTAAAGCAAAAGTAGGTGTTGCCACAGTAAGAAGCTATTGAGCATATCAGTTTACAAGCTTTACAAGATCTTGACGATGATTGCAATCATGTTTTTAATACCATGTTCCATCACATCAATTTGTGATGTCATCCGTTTGTAATTTCGTTTGTAACATTATGCCTAATATTGGTTTCAAATAAAAAAAAAACAATTTAAAACAATTTAACATGCCCTTGACAACAATTTCCTTTTAAAAAATTAACAAAATTTTACAAAATATTTCTTCAAATACGTATTACGGGTTTTCTAAAACAATTTACGAAATGTTGCATCTTAACCGCAATAAAATAATTTAAGATTCATTCGAAGCTATCGATTATATCGAATAGAAGCAAATGTACTAGAGAATACAAAAAAAAGGAAAAATAATATTGAATTTAAACACATCTTTCGGTTGACTGGTGTGACTACTGTAGGGTACAATTGTTACCAACATGGCATTTTCTTTTTTCGCTTTGCGAATAAATGTGGTTCCATTAATATATGGAGATGCACTTGTATGAGTAAATTTATTTACAGTTTTCTTAATCGTTTGTTAAGTTTTTTTTTCGTTTTTTTTTTTTGGTTTTTTTGTTTTTGTTTTTGTTTTTTTTAATTTTTCTTGCTGTTACATTTTGTAATTTAATTCAACAGATCTTCAAGTGGTTTATTTAAGCTCCTGTATTGAAATATGACTCCTACTTCACATGAAAGAAATTCTATTGGAAATCACAAAAAAGATATTCGGAGGGTAAAAGCTTCAAGCAGATCGCTTCGAGAACATGGGGGCGTTGCTTTAATTCTACACCCATTTAATTAAAATTTAGAAGCAGCCAAACGAGCAAATGAGTAAATCTTGGTAGTTTGTTAAAATTGCATTAAATCAGTTTCATTATGAAAAAAAAATAAAAAAAAATTGCTGTGCTTATCGCAAAAAGTTAAAAAAAATAATCTTTTTAGCGTATGAAAAATTATTCATTGTTGAAAAGTATTTATTTGATCAGGTGCTCGTAAGCGAGGTGCATTAATTTAATTGCAAACATTATCGCATTTTTTCATTATTATTTCGCATTTTTGATGATGATTTTTATTTTTTATTTTCTTTTGCTTCTCCAGACTTTAAAATTAATTGTTGGTATTGTAATAGAAATTGTAGAATTATTTAATAATCGTAAAAGAAATAGTTTATTTGGTAGAATTTGAACTCGAGTCACCCAAGACATCAGAATATGAGTGAAAAATATGAGCATTTCTTAACTAAACTCAGGTTCAGCCATTTAAAATTACAAAAAAGCAGGATAAGCCCTTAAAAGTGTCATCAATTGCAAGATTTCAACACTTACGCTAGGCAAATAAAACAAAAAATTTTTAATTTAAATAATAGTAACAATAACAACAAAAGTATTGGAACAAAAAGGTATGCCTACTCACGGATTAGCATTTAGGTAGCGTGGACAATAAAAATCTTGAATAGGGTAGGTTTCCACCAAACCGATCATCAAGATTACACTTAATGTAGGCTCACAAAGGCAGCTGTTTCAATGTTACGACTGATAGGCAAACCTATCAAACCTATCAAACCTACTACAATAAATCCGTCAATTTCTAAGCTTGAAAAAACTCTTCTGATGAAACTAAGCAAAGCTGAATAAGGAGAAGATAGGAGCTGTTACAAATCAGCTCCATGATTCCCTAAAGCAGCGAAAAGGAATATAAAAATGAATTTGAAATTTATGCCCAATACGGGAATTTTTTGGCCACATAACTAATTAGTAAGCTTAGCGTTGTTTCGGTATATTTTACTTTGATGTAGGTAATAAGCTGGGCTCTGGACACAGTACAGGGACCATCTAATACAGACTTAACATACCTATGATAAACTTATGCAGACTCTGAAAATTATCAATTGCTACGACACAAAAGTATCAATGTTCATCTGTAAGTCCGCTATAAACAAATCTCTTCATCGCCTATCTAATTCGGTATTCCGAGATTGGTGTGGGTCTCCAAAGGATGAAAAGTATTTTTACTAAGAATTATCCAAGTTTCATGTACCCCTTAAATATGTTTTAATATTGTTGTCATTACATTTTAGGTTTACGCGGTTCTACATATCTGTAGTACATATTGGAATTACACTTACGAATTAGATCCGTTATTCATGTTTCTGTTAATGCTAGCGCAGGAATAAAAGTTGGCATAGGAAAATAGAGCACGGATTTTATATTTGAACGTTTAATTTTCGCATGTTCTTGGTTCAAATTTCAAAGTTCTGCAGTGCAGAGTAGACATTAGACGTAAATGTCTACTCAGGCTCTAAGTGCCATGAGAAACGAAAATGGTAATAGATTGATCAACATGACTTAAATTTATATTTTCAAAATGTTATGAACTTTTGCAATCTTTTACTCTCATTTTAAAGATATTTTAAAATCACATACACATATGTATACATATATATGTATGTCATGGGGCTTAGCTTCAGGCTACCATGGGGGTCAGTAGTTGGCGGATAACTGGACGGCCTACTCCATGTAGGCTAGCTGCGAATAACCAATAAGCAGTCCCCGACCAAGAGCGGCAGATAAGGAGGCGTACTACAAAAAGGTACAAATGACCGAAGACGTTATCTGCGACATGGCGAACTGATACCGCCATTAACTAGGCATCGTTCCACAGAGGGTACCCTCAAGAGATGGGAAAATAGGAGAGTAACGCCTCCGTGGTACCCTCAGTTCCACCGAAGCGGCGAGAAACGACGGCCCAGATTGGGGCATTTAGAACCGAGCCCGGTAAAGGTTCCTAATTATGGTATACGGAAAATTGGATTTTGAATTGGTGAAGACAGGCCCTGACGAATGACAGTATCCTGGCCACTTTAGTTAGGCGGTGTGAAAAGCTGGCTGAAATGCGCTGTCGGGCCTAATGCTGTCAGTTGCCCCCGCCCCGTTTAAAATTATGGCAAGTCTGTCCGGTACTGTTCCCTGTTTATCAACCGTTAAGTTGGTGTTGTAGCGACCAGATGTGAATCCCTGGTTTACTGTCGACCGGCTCTGAACAACGATACCATAGAGGTTAACGTGTCAACCCCTTGCGTGCGCCTCTCCTCTTATGCATAGATAACACCACGGGGCTCTTTCGTTGACGACTACAACGATGGATATAGATTAGGCGGCCGGGAGTTTGGCCACCAGAAAACAAATAAAAAAAATTGATAATAAAAATACAAATACTACGAATGAAACCGACGAATTCACCCACATCTGAGATGAATACATTGGAGTTGAACGCTTTCGGAACGAGCTCGAGGATTCCGGAGATCTCGCAGTGCGCAAGTAGGGAGATGAACGCATCTTGGTCAGAGTACCCCGGGACTCCGAGGATCACCGGTAAATTGGAGAATTTCGATTTCAGGAATGCTTCGGGGGTCGAAACCAGCACTAAGCGACCCGACGGCATCGACCCAGCGGGGTTTTTGGTCAACTCGGTGATCAATTAAGGAACTTAGTTGATATGCTGGAGGATGGGAAAAAGGAGGTCAATCCCCCACCAACCAATGAGGGATGCCGATCCGATTCCATTTAAGACCCTTTACGACCGTGTATGCAGGGAGTTAAGGGGCAGAACAACCAAGGAGAAGAGGTGCGGCCAGTTCTGCTAACGCAGACCTCGCCTTGGATGAAAAGCCAGGAAGGGTAA
>QOCX01002149.1:5703-24350 GCA_005959815.1 Sarcophaga bullata | reverse complement strand
TTGCTAACGAACAGATCACGATCGATACGATATATTACAGGGCACGTGTTCCGATGAAGTCGCCATAGTCTAGTTGGTAGTGCGCTGGATATGAGATATGAAGCCTAGGTTCAAACGCCAGGACAAACATCTCTAACGAAACAAAATACGAGAAAATATTTCTACGACATCTGCCTCTCAGTAGATTTCTGGCAAAAACTCTGAGAGTAAATAAAAATTGCCATGAAAAAGTTTCTCAAAAAATTTGTCGTTCAGACTCCATGTTAAACTGTAGGTCCAGCTGCTACAGCAGAGAGTCAATAAAATTGCTATGAAAAATTTTCTCAAAAAAACTATCGTTCGGAGTCGACTTTAAACTGTGCGGCCTTTCGCCACTCATGTGTAAAATTAGCAGACACAACATAAGTGTTGTGAGAAGCTGGGTCGCAATCCTGACCGAAGAGTTGTAATGACCAATTATGTATGTATGTGTGTATGTATGATTGTACTATGTATTCTTTGTTTATTTTACAGGAAGATTTATGTTCTTTGACAGTCGAAAGAGATATGGAATATCGATAGATAGTGCTGGATTATATGTGTAGAGGACTGATAATCTTTTGTCCTTAGATGGCATGACCATGGGTAGACGGCAGATAATCTTCTCTCCTTAGATGGCATGACCATGGGTAGACGACAGATAATCTTCTGTCCTTAGATGGCATGACCATGGGTAGAGGACTGATAATCTTCTGTCCTTAGATGGCATGACCATGAGTAGACGACAAATAATCTTCTGTACTTAGATGGCATGACCATGGGTAGACGACAGATAATCTTCTGTCCTTAGATGGCATGACCATGGGTAGACGACAGATAATCTTCTGTCCTTAGATGGCATGACCATGGGTAGATGACAGATAATCTTCTGTCCTTAGATGGCATGACCATGGGTAGACGACATATCTGTCATCTTCTGTCCTAAGATGGCATGACCATGGGTAGATGACAGATAATCTTCTATCTTTAGATGGCATGACCATGGGTAGACGACATTTAATCTTCTGTCCTTAGATGGCATGACCATAGGTAGACGACAGATAATCTTCTGTTCTTAGATGGCATGACCATCCATTGTATAATTTTGATGTTTACGGGTCACATACCGTTGGAATTATTATTGCTTTGAATGTCTTCTCTAGGATCTGTGGATTTCAGGAGGAGAAGGAGATTATTTTTCATTTCATGTGTCAGTGTTTTGCTGTGAAGGGAAGGCATTTCTTAAACTATATTTTGCTGTCATCCCTGACTAAGCTTTTCTATATAGAAAGGCTGCAATGGCAGGATTTATCATGGAATCGGATAGGTTGCCTATAGGGAATGTTACATTTCGGGAGTTGAATATTGTTTGTAGTGTTCTGCTAGCCTAAATGGAATTTTCCCTTCAAGCTAGGTCTGTCGTCCAACCTGTCTTAACATCTAATTTTAATTTTATTGTCAAACAAACGTCTTTTCTTTATTTTCTAAACATTTTTCATACACTAAATAGGCCTTTAGTGTCTATAATTAGTAACTTTGCATTACATTATCATGTTACAACAAAAATATGAAAAAAATGAAAAAAAAAATTCTCAGAACTGTTGCATGTTTCTGCAAGCTTTGCATCATCATCACTGTATTAGCCAATATTAAATTAGTAGAAGATTTGGTTTTTAATTACTCCATTTACTTTCTATTTGTAGGCTGATGTATGTAATTGCAATAATAAATGAATGTATACACGCTACCCTATACCTACCTACCTAAGGTATACCTTAAAGACATATTGTGTTATCTAATCGTGGGTTTTTTTTGTTGTTTTTGTTTGTATGTTTTTAATAAACCTTAGATATGAGGAAACATCTTAATTACAAGCATATTTACAAAACTCCCATATAAACCATATGAGTTACGCATAGTAAACCATGCTAACATACCGTAACCGGCAACTGCCAACCATCACTCTAACAACTCACCCCATTGCGGTAGGCTTTTGGGTAATACGTACGATATATTTTTTAATGTGAATCTTTCAACGCAAACTATGAATATATGAGTCTCATATGATTGTAATAAGAAAAAAACTATCTACAGTGGGTGCCAAAAGAAAATGTACATTAAAAAAAATTACAAAAAAATTTCGAAAAAATTGTCCTTTTTTCGGGCACTCTCCTTAAGTGATAAAAGTTAAGTTTGGTGATTTTTAGAATTTTATCCATAGTGTATAGTTTCTTTTGACGCTGACTGTATGTGCGGTGGAAAGAGAGAGAGAGAGAAAGAGATAGAGACGTATGCATTCAGTTTTGTCTTCTTGTCGATTACAATTGCAAGACAAATGCAAAACTCCAATGTCTTACCATCCATCCATCTGTCTCTCAGTGCGTCTTTCGGCATGCTTGAAAAAAAAATCACAAACAATTCAGTGAAGAGAGATGGTAAACTGTAAACCGTAATGTAATGTGTAATGAAACTGTTGTAAATATTAATTACACGTTTATTCCCAATTCGATTTGAAATACAATTATGTTGGGAACTTAATTGTAACCAAAGCCTTAAGATTTGTTAATTGCACTGCAAACAATTCAAAAAAAATTTTTTTTTCTTTTTAAAGGCCGAATCAAATTAAAGAATTCATTTGCAAAGAGAAATTCAAGGAAAAAATTTGCCACAATAATTTAGTTTAAATACCGAAATGAAATTCATTAAAATTGTGAAATTGTTGCTCATTTATTAACTCTTAAAACAAAACAATCCGTTTTCATCTCCTAGATTGATCACCAAAGCCTGTAGATATTATAGGAAAACTCGTTTGTAAATTAATTTGCACTCTACCGCCTACTCTAAGCCTATCCTATATCTCTGTAACTATCCAATTGTACGAAATAAATACTAACTATAGTCCTAGATCGGGCCTTCTCTAATATTTATTAGCTTAGGAACCCAGATGCTAAAAAGAAAGAGAAAAACATGGTCTTTCCATTGACAACCTTCCTACCAGAGTCCAATAAAATCAGAATAAAACCACTCACCAATTTTGTATAGCACTGTACAAGAAAGATTCTCTTTCTTCTGAGTTTTCTTTCCAGTACCCAAACATGGCTTCCACAAATTATTTCTACTTTGTTTCCGTTTCTTTAATTTATTTTTTGTTATTGCAGCTAAGCACGTAATTGGTCTGCTGTAGCAAGTCCTAGGATAATGAGGTTCCACCTATCGTTGCCTAGAAACGACATTGCCTGACCTTCCTACTCAGGTTCAGGGGGCTTCATAGATGCATTATATTGGAGGGGGGTTGTGAAATCAATTGATCTGAAAATCGAAAACCATGAAGACAATTTTTTTAACTCCATTATAACTCCATTCGAACCTAAGTAATTGGCCATTTACCCTTGATTACAACCTAGCTTCTTGCAGAACCCACTCTAAGAAAGTGTTAATTTTATCCATGAGTGGGAAGACCTACAGTTCAATATCGATTTCGAATGCTAAGTTAAACAATTCATGGCAATTTTATTTACTCCCAGATATTTTGTCGGAAAACTGCTGCCAGGAATTTATAAATTCTTTTATTTTTAGCTGAGATTTGAACCGCGAGCTCTTACGTAATACACTACAGGGTCTCCATAATTTTCCAAGAACGATTGTAAAACAGTTTGGAACAGAGGAACCAGTTTTCGGTACGCTGTTTGGTATCATTGCAGTAGTCTTATTGGTTGTGTGTTGGCGTGAGGCCATGGTCCAAGCCATAGGTCAAACATTTCCCACGAAACGAAGTTTGAAAAAAAATATTTCTTCGGCGACTTCCTCTCAGCAGTCCGCTCTGAGGGTAAAACAAAATTGCCAATTAATGTTTCTTAAAAATCTGCTGTTCGTGGTCTACATCTAACTGTAGGTGCGCCACTCGTGTTTGAAATTAACAAACACAATATAAGTGGTTTGAGAAGCTAGGTCGTAATCCTGACTGAATGGTTATAATGAACGATTATGTACGTAAGTTTGGTATTGTTCTTAAAATGGGATTTTTTCAAAATGGCCAGGTCCATGCATTATTGCGATGTAAACACTGCCGAAAAGAAAGCCTATGTTAGAGAAAATGTGGAGGCTCATATTCATTCAGACTCGTTGATTTCACAGGGTCCTCAGCAATGCAGCCAGTCTTATGCTCACATAAAATACAACTCTGGCTGGCTATTTACGGCTTGAGAAAGTTCCACAAGAAAAAGTCCAATAATGGAGTCACGATCTCAGTGAACAGTTTACATTACTTCCATGCACAATGATCATGCTCTCAAATCACTTGAACAGAACATCCGATGTTGGCTATCGATTCTGTTGAAATCATTTGTCGTTGGGGTCCAGATCGTTATTTGTAAGCCAAAGGACCTTGTAAAAAAAATATTTCTGCCGCAGCATACTCCAGAGAGTAAATAAATTGTCTATGAAAAGTTACTCCAAAACCTATCGTTCGGAGTAGATGTTGAACTGTGGGTCCACGCCAGTGTATAACCCGCAGTAATTTCTATCGAATCCTAAAATTCCAATTAAAAAGTAACTTAGTCAGATGATTTCCGCCGTTCTGTAATATTTACTACAGTACGCAATGGTGATTATGAACTAGACTTTAATGCAAAAATCTGTACAAGGAACGTAGACAGACCATTCCATTATCCTAAAAAAATGTGTTTTGGGTGTAGGGTATCTTTTATTTCCAATTGTCGATTTTAATTGCCTTACTAGTCTTAATTTGTTTACCATTTTTAAGTTTTTCGTTTGTTTTTTTTTCTTTTTTTGATTTGACGAGACAGAAGAAAATTCAAAAATTTCTTTACACAATCAAAATAATTTTCAAGCCGTACTACTAATCAGGGGAAGTATAAACCAAAAAACGATACTGTATACTTGGATTATGGAAATACAATTTTTGTTTTCGTATTAAACTTACTTACGTGGTTAATTGTTCAGCGATTAAAACTTTTTAGTGATGACTACAACCCTAGCTTCTCTCTCACACCATCCACATTATGTGTGTTAATTTTGTCCATGAGTTGGTGGGACCTACAGTTTAAAGTCTACTTCTATTTACAGGGTTGTTAAGGAACTTTTCTTGGCAATTTTATTTTACTTTCAGTGTTTTAGCCAGACATCTGCGGAGAGTTAGTTGTTAAAGGACATCTAAGCTAAGGTTTAAACCGCAGCCTAACGTCTAATAAGCCAACACACTACCTTCTAGATCATGGTGTTTTTAAACTACATTAAGGCTATTCAAAATGTTTGTAGAACAATCCTCATACATAAGTTTTTCGTCTTACTATGTAGACTGTTCTAAATCTAACGTCCATAAACGCTTGGGGGAAGCCTTTCTCTCTTACAATCTATTGAGAAGGTTAAAAAAGTTTTCACCGGAATGCTTTTCTGTAGCCATTGTGGCATTCATTCGAAATGAATTATCATTTATTACTTGAATTTTGTTAATTGGCTATACTTCCCTGCCCAAAAGTTTTAATGAAAAATTGAACAACACTTCAGTAATGGGTGACAGACATTACTGGAATATTTGGCCAAAAAACAAGAAAAAAAAACCCAAATAGGATTCAACTGGTTCCTTAATTTAAAAAATTAAGAAACAAAAACAACAAACAACTAAAACCGCTTAACGGCAGCATTAATTTAAATTTTGTTTTTCTAAACGAACCAGCGTAACACACGTTTTAATAACGAGTTGTTGAGTTAAGCTGCTCAATACGAAAAACAAACCAAAAAAAAGCCTTTTTCTGTATTTGTTGTTGTTGTTGTTGTTGTTGTTTTGTACAGAAAAACTAAAATAAATAAATTACAACAAAATTATGTCACGGTGTCAGTCATAGAAAAACAAAATATTCCAACAATTGTAATCCATAAAGCGCTTCACTGTGCGTATGTGTACAGCATACGTACTTACGTACGCTTTACGTCTATCCATCATATGATGGATGGAATGATTGAAATACAAAAACTATCACCTGAATGCAACAGAGATATTTTGTTTTTGCTGTATTGGTTTTATTGTTTTTGTTTTCATTTCACTGCGTACGAAATATTTGAAAAGAAAAGTGAAGGCACACAACATCACTTTAGACACACGGTGGTGATGGTAAATTGTTGGCAGCGTGTGCTGGTGGTGGTGTGGTGGTAGTATTTTGGATATTTAATGGCGATCATATAAAAATTTGTTGTTGTTTTTAATGGTTTTTCTATGTTGGATTATAAGGCATATACAGTGAACGCCAATGGAAATCGTACGGCAACTATAAAAAAAAAAAAAAAAAATAAAAATCCTCAAATATTATCTCCGACAGGAGTATATAATATAGGACATTCATTAAGAGCTTCCTATTTTAAATTTCCTTCCTTTCCTTCCTTCCTGGGTTATATTAGCTTTGAGGACATCGGTGGTATGCCGCTTATTTTGTTCGAATATCTGCCAAGGCTCTTTGTTTAATTTCCATGACTCTGGGCCATATTAGGCTTGAGAAACATTGTGGTTGCGCTTATTTGCATACACCACAAGAAAAAATCCAATGGGGCTTAATCACACGATCTCGATGGCTACTTCACATCAGCTCCACGTCAATTGACCATGCCCTCAAATTACTTGAGCACAGTAGCTAATGTGGCAAGAGCAGTGCGGCACCTAGGGTGGTGCAATTGACGCTGTTGGCTTGCATATGGAATGCGACATTTTTGTTCATTCACATACGCATTCATCCAGAAAGAGGCCTCATTGCTGAAGATGATTTTTCGATGTAAATTAAGGCCAATTGCCTACTGCTACAGAGTCCATTAAGCGAATACATTCTTCCTGCAGCTACTGGGTCAGTTAAACATTATACGGTTGCAGGTCTAAGTCGCGGCTCAAAATCCGTGTTCTGTGTACGATCGATATCTTGAGAGTGCCACGCGATCGACTACCTCAGATTGACCTGCACACTGTTACGGATACGGACAATGTTTTCAGCAGATATTGCGTTCCATCGATGTACAAGTATTGGTCGATCGCTTACTGAAACAGTGGACACGAATTTATCCACTACATTTCGTTCTAGTTTTCTCAGTAAGACTACTACAAAGATTGTAAAATGAGTGAAGCCCGCTGTAGGACACTATTGACTATACGACTATGGTGACCGTAAGATGGGTGAAGCTCGTGTTACGTTGCTCGAAAAGAACGCCTATTATGAACACCAGTTATGCATATGGTTTGTAATGATGCTACCAAGATCTGGAAGTGATGTAATATGCACAGTGAAAAATATGGTAACCTGGCAAGACACGATCGACAAAATTCTGTAAGGAAAGCCTGAAAAACACAACAAAAAAATTTGTGAATTAAATGGCTTCACACTGGAAGATAAAATAGGCCACAACATACAAATTCTTTGAACAAGAGTGATTAATTATTTCGTCAATTTACTTGAAACGTAGGTAGGTAAATAGATAGTTGGAGTGATAGCTTTGACACAAAACACAAAATGAGCACGCATACCTTCCAATTGTGACGAGAAAGGTAGACCTAGTCCTTGTACTGACCGAGTTCCGCCAAATTGTTAAAGAAGTTGGTCAATGCAAGGGCTGCACGACATGAAACGTGATGCAGAATTCCCTCTGCTGGACTCATTTTTCTAAAGGATGTAATAAACTGAATAGAATTTATCCTTTCTAACTGAAATACTTTTGATTCCGCCATGCATTTTAAAGGCCTGTACGATTACCACTGACATTCACTGTATACATGAAGTATATGAAACAGTTTTCCTTCTTTCATTTTTCTCTTCATGTGTTACATTTTCATTCGTGTGATATGTTCGGCTCAGTTCAGTTCATTTCATTTCTGTAATACAATGCGAATTGGAAAAAATTGTTTTTGTTTTTGTTTTTGTTTTTGTTTTTGCATATAAGCGAAAAGCACCTGGACGTCTAATATGTCTAATATGCATGCATAATGTGCCCCCCTAGTAGGCATACACTCAGTCATACAATTGTGTTTTCTAATGGCATTATGCAACAATGAGGGGGGGGGGTTTATAAGACTGATTGAGCGAAATTTGAACGTTGTGTTGGTGTTATTCGGCGCATGTGTGTATGTAATAAATTAAATATTATTTAACAATAATAATAAAATGCCATGGATATGGATGATTTGGATGTTTAATAGCTAATAAAAGTGAACAAATATAGGCCAAATGGAAAAGGAAGGAGAAAAAGATTTTCAAAATACGGATAATAAAACTCAAGGAGTTTACAAATTGAAATTTAAAAAAAAATTTTATTTCAGCCCATAAACAATGTAGAAAAGGTTAGTATTATGTAAGGGCCTATATTTAAAGGTTTCTGTCTGTACTTTTTGGAAAAGCAATTACTTTTTATGGATGTAATGGAAAGGACTCTGTGATACGATATTCCAACAGATGAGTGCTAATCAAAGTGATCGAGTGAATTAGATTGTGACTACGAGTGCTAATCAAAATTATTAACGACTAGCAAAGCGAAATTGCTTATCAGGAAATGATAGGAAAATTGCAGACTCCTATTTAATATGGCGTCCAGTAGACATCAAAATGTATCGATATCTAGAAGCACAATACGGTAACACATCCCTAAGAGTAGATATCACCGAGATTATCTTGCACAGCTTTAACAATTGTTAACGGCCATTCTATTAAAGCTGTATCTGCCATAGTCTAGTAGGTAGTTTGCTGGCTTATTAGACGTGAGGCCATGGTTCAAACCCCAGGGTTCAAGGCATTTTCAAGCAAACGAAATATGAAAAAAAAGGTTTTTCTTTGGCAACTTCCTCTCAGCAAGTTTCCTGATACAAACTCTGAAAGAAGATAATTTGCCATGAAAAGTTTTATCAAACATTGGTATGCTCGGAATCCATTTAAACTCTGGTCCTGCCATTCTCCTGTCAGAATTAACAACACAACATTAGTGTTTATCGGAAGCTAGCCGTAATCCTAACTGAAGGGGTTTCAGTGACCAATTGATGTCATGAAGGCATCCCATTATGCACAGACAGACTGCAGACGACTGCACTACATGTTCGGACCTAAAACAGTGCTTTATTTCTGGATTTCCTAAGGCTATGGAAACGAACGGGTATATGAATTGTTTCTTAGAAAGTCTGGGTTTAGAACCTAAATAAGGCATTACGGACTTTTGCTTTAGAAAGTCAAACCCCAGATGGAAAGAGCAATCAATTCTTGTAGAATCTAAAGATATAAAAAGGACGGGAATCTGATCAGATGTAGGCTACAGTCGTAGAGGGTATTCAGATTATTCAGATTGTTCAGCTGTTTGGAATAGACATTGGCAGTTTGGTAACTATGCCCGCTGAATGGGTAGCTGTGGTAATGCGAATGAGCAGGCAGCTGGATTTGTTCTAAAGAGAGAACGTCATTAAGAAAACTAGGCATTAAAAACCTACCAGTACCCATAAACATTGGTTGAAAGCTTCTAAAGGGCTTTCCTTGCACACAATTTTATCACTGAGAAACTTAATTTACTTACTTAGACATTGTAAGCCTTAGTCCATGATGTGTGAGTTAATTTTGTAATAGAGTGCCGGGACCATGAACGACGGTTTTGAGAAACTTTTCATTTCAAATTTACTTTCTTTCAGAGTTTTCGCCAGATTGCTGCTGAGAACAAATCACCAACAGAAATATTTTCCAGATTGCTGCTGAGAACAAATCACCAACAGAAATATTTTTTTTTCAAATTTCGTTTTGTTCGAGATGTCCAACTGGGGTTTTAGCCAGGGGAAAAGGACTTCAAATAACTGATAAAACTCGATAGAAATTGAGAGAGGCTCTTACCGATTGTAGCAGCAATCAGTTTCAATAAAAATGCACTGTGAGCACAGCTTATAAGCTCCTGCTCAAAGCAAATTCCTGGGTAAACTGATCCCATCTCTCGGAGACTGACTGAACTGAAATGAATTTGAAAGTGCTTGTTCAGAGGTATTACTTCGGTGGACAAAGCTTCATTTTGTACCCCTGCGTATGCGCGCCTTTTTGATTTGATTTTTCAATTATTTTTTAAATAAATTAGAAAAGTGCCTTTGACCTCTTGGCTTATTAAGAGCGTGGAGCAAGTAACAATTATTTAAGCTGAGATTGGAATTCCAATTAAATTTTTTTTTTTTGTTTTCTTTGTTGAAAATTATTAAAAATTTCTTACAGGAAAATAATGCACAAAAGAATTTCTGGCTGCATCAATAAGGCAGCAAAAAAAAATTACAAAAAAAATGAGCCACAAATGATAAGCGTGATGATAATGATGATGATGATGATGGCGAACTTCATTGAAATTTCCTGCTTTTAATTTATGCCAACAATTACCCACAATAAAAATCAAAAAAAAAAGATAACAACAGACCATCATTAATAATGACAACAATTTTGAATCTGAAAAAAATTCAATTTTTTTTTTTTAAGCAAAAAAGATCAACAAAGAAGTGATGATGAATGCCAATAGCAATGGAGAAGTAATGAGGGCGGCTTCCTTTGCATCTGGAATGCAAAATTCAAATAAAAGGCTTAGCTTGAACTTTAAATTCCCATGGCAACTTAAATTCGTTTTAAACAGGCTTAATCTCCTCCTATCTTTTGTACTTTTCGGCTTTTCAGGAAAAACAGAAAATAATTGATCTTTCTGATCTTTGTTTACAGAATATAACCAAGACACGCACCATACGCTTCTGTTGCATTGGCTATGAGGGTAATATATCGATCAATGATACGATTTGTAAACCGGTTTGCCGTGGTGGTTGTGGTCGTGGCTATTGCTTAAAGCCAGATCAGTGTAGCTGTGAACCCGGCTACATGGGTAAACATTGTACGCAACGTAAGTTCTTAAGATCAAAACCTATTTAAGATCTTCAAATGATTTTCTTTTATTGAAATTTTCTAGGTTGTGACCACGATCACTGGGGTCTGGAGTGTAAAAATGTATGCCTGTGCCATAATGGTGCGGCCTGTGATAATAAATCGGGCATATGCCATTGCACCATTGGCTGGACGGGAGAATTGTCGTAAGCTTCTTGAACCTTGATTAGCAGGGGTGAACAAATGTGGTGTCGTTTTAATGATTTATTCTTCCAGCGCTGTGAACAACCGCCGTGCCCCATGGGCACCCATGGCGTTATGTGTCGCAAAGCCTGTGAGTGCCGACAGTAAGCTGTGCCATCTCCTCAAACAGGGTGCCTGGTGACAAATCCCTTGGGGTCAGGTGCAGCGCCCAATGCTACACATGCCATGATAGCAACGCTCAACTCCACGATCGTTAATATTACCCACAATTTGGGGATCGCATTGCCAAGAATATAGTAACCATAGCCACCACTACAGAGTCAACAAACTTTGCCTTGCCACCACAAATACTAGGACTTACCACTGCCAAAACGATACCTGAGGTCATCGTAATTAAACAAGATGAAACGCCCCACACACCAAAAATTATTGTACATCAGCCGGGTGAAGATTTATTGGAAAATCTGCATACTGCAGCCAAAACTCCTGAGGTAATACATGTTATAACCAGTTGGCCTCATCAGAATGCTACCTCAACGGAAGAAAAAATCAATTTGGCTGGTTTTGGTGTACATAGTGCCAAGAACAAGGAGGATTCAAGCAAATCTAATGAAAATCATAATTCTGATCATGAGAATAGCTTGCTGACCACACTCTTGGTGATACTTTTGATAATAATGGTGGCCATAGGCTTTGGTTTCTTGTACGTATACAGGCGTTATCATCTACAAAAGGCCCAAGTGGAGGCGGCCTTGGCAGCCAGAAATGTTAGCCTGGTGCCGGGTTTAAGTGCCCCCATTGTGATTACACCGCCACCTTTGCCGCCACACCAACGAACAGCATTTAAAGGATATGAGTGGCAGTGGTTTGATGAACATTGGGCGGTGGTGGTGGTACTTTAAATAAAAGTTTTCTTAAACCCTTGCCCGATTTGCCAGCCTTTACACAAATGGTACGCAATAAAATCGAGGGTATGTAAGTGTCTTACTTATAAAAAACCAAAAAAAAAACAAAATCTCAAAAAAACCTTTAAAACTAAACAATTTCATTTAATTTTAAATATTCTAGGACCCGACTTGTATGATTCACCAGTAATACCTCCTCGATAACCTCGCAAACACACCTCACCAGCACCATATGCATATGCACGCAAAGAATCTCTATACTTCTGTGGTAACGCCAAAATCACGTAAGGGCAGCATGATTCGCATTTATATGATGAGATACGTTATCCTACAGCTTTACATCAACAAACGCATATGCAGAGCCATAATCTATATCCCCAACATCATCAGCATCATACACAACAACAACACCATCAACATCAGCATCAGCATCAGCAACATCAACAGCAACATCATTTACAGCAACATCATCACTCTTTAAGTCACAATCAACATCAAACGAATGGCTCTTTAGCAGCAGCAGCTAATCATGTTGCTCATTTGCTTATACCACCACAAAATTCCAAATATTTACAAGTGCCACAAATTTCTCACACAGCCACAGGGTTGCACACATTTAAAAAAAATTTTTTTTAGATTCTAAGAAAATAACGCGCGTATATTTTATGCGACCGACCGAATAATATTTGTAGTCTGAAGACAAACTGCAACGAATATTTTACTTGTAATCGATCGATTTACTTCGATTTTAATTTTTAATTTTTAATTTTTAATTTTTTATTTTTCTTTGTATATTTTCATGAAATGTTTTAATAAAAAAAATAAAAAAAAATTAAAAAAAAATTATTAAAAGCTTCCGAATGTACACGCCTGGCTCACGGTGCACTTTTACTCGAAACTTATGGATGCCACAATCGTTAATCGTTTCTCTTAATTTCTATCGAGTTTTAAAGTCCTTGCAGTCTAAAAGGTAATCTGCTGATTTATTACACGAGAGCTCCTGGTTCAAATCCCAGTTAGACACCTCGAATGAAACGAAATTTGAAAAACAATATTCCTGTTGGTGATCAGCAGTCATTTGGCAAAAACTTTGAGAGAAAATAAATTTTGCCATGAAAAGTTTATCAAATCTGGCGTTCATGTTCGACTTTAAATTATAGGTCCCGCCACCAATTTACAAAACTAAATCAATATAACATTGGTGGTACTGGAAACTAGGTTGTGATCCTGAATTAGTGGCGTAATATTCAAATAAGTAAGTCAGTTAGGTTTCTCATTGTATAGAGGGGAGCCTATTGAAAGCTTTTAAACAAAATTAAGGACAAGGTATTCGTTTTCTATTTTTCTTAATGACCTTCTCTCTTAATGACCTCCTCATTCGCATAAACACAGCCACCCATTCACAGCTACCTATTCACCGGGCGTAGTTACAAAACTGCCGGTATCAAGTCCAAGCTATTAATCTGGATACCCTGTTCGACTGTAGATTATATCTGTCATTATATTCGGTTCATGTATGTCTAGAAATCCCTTGGCCCGCCACGGGAAGGGTGGAGGGAAAGCAATGGCGAGAAACGGAGGCAGGAGTCCTGAGAGACCACGGAGACCAAGAGGAGGGGCGAGAATGCCAAGGGCGGCCCCCGGCCTGCCAAAAGTCCGGATCATGAGCCATGAAATCCTATAACAAATGATCTTTTGTTCTTTTTTTGTTTTGTGTGTTGATTGTGTCCTGAGATCATGAGGTGTTTAACGTCTTGAACAGGTCGTCCGATAATTAATCTGCCAGTCCACTTGTGCACTTAATTTCATGCTTAATGGACAACCTTCTAATAATATATTCGTTTACATAGGTGTGAGTCAATATTACTGTCGACAGATTGGTTAAGGTCATGATACGAAACAGCACAGCTTATCTTGAAGTTCAATAAATCGCAAGATAATCTCCCAATTGGGGGATGGGAATCTGTTAAGGGGTCATACTAATTCTCTTCCGACCTAGAAGAAGTGAAATTACCTACTAAACTCGGGTTCCAGGGTGTGGTAATTGTAAGATGCTTAATGCATACAATTAACACACGCAACATAGGTAATGTGCGGAGATTGGGCGTAATCTGGATTGAAGGGTTGTAATAACTGAACCACATTACGCGACAAAATCTTTATTTTTCCTTGCACTACCCGCTTACCGTGGTGCTATTCTGGTAGAAATATTACCGCTAAGCGAACCTGGCTTTAGAGTGTATCGAATGCCGATGAGTGTGCGTATATTTACCGACAGTAAAAGGGGCATTAGATGCGAAGAGAATTCGTACGCCACAGATTACCCAAAAATGCTGGGGGTGTCTCTGAAGGAGCTAGGGAGACATTCGATGGTCTTTCTTGAGTTCCATGCCGGAGCTACTGTCGGTAAAAACGATGAATGGAAATGGACTATGGAGTAACAGAGGCTTGAAGACAGAATATATTCTGGAACTGCTTGTTTGTTTAGATTGAGTCTGTTGGGTAACCACTAAACGTCTGATGGATAATCACTAGTTCTGGCTCTTTCAACAAAAATCGGCTAGCCTCTAGGATTTGCATTAATTTAAGAAAAAAAGGTTTGAAACAAACTTTATCCAGCTTGTTTGTAAGTCTTTTATCTTTGCGGGTTCTTAGTGGCATATTTTTTTCATTTACGTTTGCGTCAAACAAAACTCAGTTTTTTTGCTAAACGTGCTTAGCGACCTTGGCCTTGATAAAAAAAATTTTTTCCTTGAAATTCAAATTCAATGTTTTCATTAGAAATGCATTCCAATTGCGATAAAAGAATTTTTTAAAGTTTTTTTTCTGTTGTTTTTGTTTTTGTTTTTTATTTAAAACTTAAATAAGCGTCCTATCAAGGCATTGAATTCATAACTCAATTGTTTGTTATAAAACTCACGCTGTTCATAACTGTAAATTAACAGAGAACCAGGGTAAATGCACTCATCAATAAAATGCGACATGCCAGGAGGGCACTGGCAGTGGCCCAAAGCAGAGCAAAGGCCACCCAAACAAATTTGCCGGCCAGTACCACAGGCACATGTATCGGGTGCAATGCATTCGCCATAACGACCACAGCCTCTGTAAAAAATTGAAGGGAAATTAATTGTTATATTGAAAGGAAAAAGAAAGGGGAGTGGATCTATTTACCTTTCACATATTGGCTTACAGCTGTTATCCATTAAATAGTAACCCTCAAAACATTTACAAACTCCAGGTGCAATGCATACACCATGTTGGCACAAGTTCTGACAATCGGGCAAGCAGGAAGAAATGCTAGGCTCAAAGACAAAACCCACATGACACTGGCATTTATAGCGTGTCTCACAGAAGCCATTGTCACAATTGCTAGAAAATTTAAAGCGAAAAACTTTCCTACACTTTACGGCAAAACCATAAATTCTAGGCACTTACATGTAACACTCGGCCTCGCAAATATTTCTGCCGGGTCTTTTAATAAATCCCGCAAAACATTCACATTGATTGGGTGCCACACACTGGCCATGACCACAGTGTGGCAAACAAATAGGCTGGCATCCCAAACCCTCTACAAACTGATAGCCTTTGGCACAAACACATTCTCCCGGGGCCATGCATATTTGATTTAAGCCACATGGTATGTGAGAACNNAATCGGGCACACAATACTTGCGGGTATCTTGATCCAAAACAAAACCCGGCTTACATAGACATGAACCATCCAAGAAACAATGGCCATTTTGGCAAGCTATAGGACAAGTCTGAATACACCTGCCATCTTGATTTTTAATGAAGCCTTCAAAACATTCACAATGATTAGGTGATCTGCAGAAGCCATTGCGGCAATTATCAGGCGAAGTTTCTAAGCAATCTGGTATGCATTTCTTCCAATTTTGCTTGGAACGCCTAAAGCCTTTGCAGCATATCTCATAACGATTATAAAACGAATTGCTGCCATTGCCATGCACCATTAAATTCTCCTTTGTTTGGGTGTAAAACGCTCTGTTTGACAGTAAAAAAAAAATTTAATTTTTCCTCTTCTCTTCTCTAATATGGTCTTTACTTACGGTTTCTCCTCATAGCATTTATTTTCCTTAAGGGCTACAGTTTCATAGACTGTTAAGTCCCAGCTATTGGGATATAAAATATCGCCATAAATTTCTGTCTCTCCTAAAGCCTTAAGCACACAAATCTCTGCGGTTAGAGCAAGTAGAAGACTTGATTTGAAAAGCATTTCAATTTAATCTTAAAATACTTATGATTTCTTATTTTTGTTTACTTTGTTTCAACTCAAGCTTATCTCTTGTAAATACAAGCTTTATACGAATTCCAGTCGATTTCTTATCAGTTTACGTTGTTGCTTTGAAGAAATTGTTTGTGTTGAAACAATTTCGTTCCTATGGTTTCGCCAAAACATATTTTTTTTTAACAAAAACTGTGTAAGATAATGCAGTTCAAAGCAGTTTAGCGAAATTGTTGTCTCTCTAAGTATCTAAATACAAATTCGTTGTGCTTTGGCAAGTTCTAGAAAGCTTACATAAGTTCCTGTAAGGAATCTCTTGTGGAAAGCATGTCAATAATTCCATTTA
The DNA here is from genome assembly GCA_005959815.1 of Sarcophaga bullata. Classification (NCBI taxonomy): domain Eukaryota; kingdom Metazoa; phylum Arthropoda; class Insecta; order Diptera; family Sarcophagidae; genus Sarcophaga; species Sarcophaga bullata. The sequence goes on along the minus strand of QOCX01002149.1, from coordinate 7,770 downwards.
TTCTGTTAACACAAACGACAATCAGTTACCTCAGGTCTAAAACTGTTGAAATACTTCTATTGGAAAGCTATCTAAAATCGTACAGGGTTGGGAGGGGCGGATACATACCCCTAGAAATTTAGATGAGAGTAAAATCGCCCTTTCTTACCATATGCAGTGCCATCTTGCAGTCTAAAAGTACTGAATGACTTCTTTTGAAAAGAAATCGAAAATTGAAAAGAATAGGGGGCGGGTACTTCCCCTTTTTACCAAATGACATCTAGCATTTAGTAAGAGAGTTGGAGTCGAGTGTAAAGTCTAGTAGGTAGTGTGTTGGCTTATACTACACATGAGGTCACAGTTCAAACCGCAGATAAAACGTCTCCAACAAAGCGAAATATGAAAAAACATTGCTGCGGCGACTTCCTCTCAGCAGATTTCTAGCCATCCCACATTTAGTGAGCGTGTCAGAGTCTGCATGAGATCGCCATAGTATAGCAAGTAATATGTTGGCTTATATTAGACGTGAGGTCACGGTTCAAACCTCGAACAAAGCGAAATATCAAAAAAATATTTCTGCGGCTACTTCCTCTTAGCCTTTCTGACACTAAAGTAAAATTGCCGGGAAAAGTTGCTCAAAAATCTGTAGTTCGGTCAGTAGTAGATCAGATTTAGTGCACACAACATAAGTGGAAGTGTGAGAAACTACGTCATAAGCCCGACTATAGGGTTGTATTGACAAATTAAGCAAGCAAATAAGTCGGAGTACACATTAAACTGTAGGCCCTATGGGTGGTGTAAGCAATTCAGTAATTCAGTAGGTTAAGACTCTTGTATAAAATGTGCACGAAATCGAAAGGCAAAGGCCGAATAAAATGAATCGATATTCGGGCATCTTCTTCCAGATTTCGAGCTACAGCAACAATATCCTCTTCGATTCGTTTATTTCTCTCTCTCGTTGATAGAGAGTAAAATAACTATGAACGCGATAAATAACGGTTGGTTTGACAGTGAGTTGCTCTTTGAAGTCCACGAAAATTCTTTTAAAATCAACTCTCAGGGAGAGAGGAAGTTTAAAAACAAAGTTTTAGGATCAAAACTCTGGGAGAGAGGAGAGAATCTGTTAAGAGATGTTGTAACTGCTCATTTAACATGCTCACTTCTTTTGCAACTATCCAGGTTTTAATAATGACCGGAGGATTCAGATATTGATCGAGTAATGATCAGTAAATTTCCTTAGGTACCTCGATCCAATCGACAAAATGAATTTTATCTAGTACTCACTCACGACCGTATAAACATAATAAATTTGAGTTTTTCTCTGATCAGGTTACAGTTTTAAAAGTTACAAACACTGGCTCTATATACACCATATTTCTAGGACCAACCGGAAGGGCTTATTGTGAAACCGAGTGGTAAAAAAGATGACGAGAATTATGGATATATAGCCGCGATATGGTTTTTATGTTCAGTGTTACTAACAAAATTGAATACGAATTGTGAAAATAGGTCATCGGAAAATGTCAAAAATTTCTCTTCAATAGTGTCACGTTTATTCACTGTGGACTACAGGCGGATTTGTTATCTACTGCACTTAGCAATAAAATTGTGCACTTGGCTGTAAAATTGATTTCACAAAGTCTGTTAATTAATTCAACTGCAATGGTCCACTGTAGCTTAAATGCTACTTTATTTTATCGTGCTAGTTTCAGAGATTAATTCTCAATAAATAGGCCTTCAATGCAAAAGCTAAGATATTAAAATAGATTTCCTTTATTAAATAGATTTTCATTTTCAAAAAAAGCTCTCGCATTACAAAACTTTAAAACACAACACAACCATGTTTCAATTTACACTGGCGTACAACGAATTGCGACCTTTAATGCCGGATTTTATGAAGCCAGGCTTGCAAATACAGAAATTCGGTCCTGAACAGTAGCCATTGGGACAGCCCAGAGGGCAGTGAGGCTTACACAAATTCGGCTGTTCCTCACTGGCTATATAGCCAGCATTACAAACGCACTGATTATTACCGCCACAGAAACCATTTATGCAAACTGCATCGCAGTGAGCAATACATTTATTGCC
>QOCX01002148.1:13787-24556 GCA_005959815.1 Sarcophaga bullata | reverse complement strand
GCATGAATGTTGTTACCTGCCTTGAAATATTCAAGAGAACAGCTCCACACAATATTTTTAGTCCTGTGCAAATTGGTTGATACGTTGTAGGTGTAGCGTTGTCATTGATTGCTGGGACCAACTGGCAAAATTGCTTACGATGCGCAATCGCCTTCAACGAAATGCTAAAAGTAGCCGAAATACAGCAAACGAATTGTACTAGCAACGGGCCGTTGAAGTAAGAAAGTGAGTCTTTATATTGCACCTTCTATATTCGTCATCAGTCTAGCTTTCCACTATGACACGTAGGTAGCCTATAACTGCGGGAGCTTCTGTAAACGTATGTAGCCAACCTATTTGATTCCCATAACATAAAAGTTTTTTCAAAAACGCTTGTAAGGCCACACTTTTCTTTGACTTCCATACATGGTTAAATACATCCACATATGTATGTGTAGTCGACCGTCATAGTGTTTTTATTTGAGACAATTTTATTACGATATTGATAAAATAACATTAAAAGAAGTCGTGACAATACGGCCATTATTATTTTTACCACACCACATTTTTTTTTGCCATTTTCAGGGGAAGAGAAAATAAACCAACACAAAAGGAATTTACAAACACAATACAAAGTAAAGGTTTCTTCTTTGCTTCTGCTATTAGAGGATAACAAAAAAAAAATACTAAAAAATGAGAGCAGCTCTCATACATGCATGCATATACGTATCATAAATATGTAGAAACGGCTTTACCAATACCATGATAATGCATGGAACAATAGTTGAGCACTTATGGACAAAAAAGAAGTACACAAAAATGTTAGTGTATGTGTAAATATGTAACATAAAAAGAGAGTATTATTATTATGCGGCATGTTTACCGTTTAATGTTCTCTGCGATATGACTTTCTAAACAAATTTTCATGCAAACAAACAAACAAAAGAGTCAACACATGTACTCATATGTATGTATGTGCCTGCGTTAGGCCCATTTGATTACATAGAGGTTTTTGACATTTTATATGTATTTGGGTGCCATAAGGCTATACTCCTGTTCTGTAAGAGAAAGTGTAAGTAGTTGTTTTGAAATAATCTCTCTCTGTTCTATTACCTTTTTTTTATTAATTTTACTATAACACCACTTGTATGTTTTTGTTGTTGTTTTGTTGCTTTAAGCCTTTTTTTTTTGGTAGGGTAAAGTGTAATAAAAGTTATACTTTTCAGTTCACTCACACTAAACGTTTGTTATTGTCGTTGCTGTTACTGTATGTGTGTGTATATGGTATTTGGTATTTGTAATCGGTTTTTATTTCAGTTTTAAATACAAATGGAATGATTGCGTTGCGATAAAATCTGTTGAATTTGTTGTTGTTGTTTATTTTAATTTTTATTGCAAAAAATACCTTAAAATAATAACAAAAAAAAAATTTATAAAATGCCTGTGATTATTGTTATTTCAGCGTAATAATATGAAAACACATTTCATTTGTGCGTATAAAAATAACAACAAAATAAATAAATTATTAAAAACATATGTTGTTACTGTAAAATAAATAAATAACATACCATTCACGCATACATACATATTTATTTTGTATTGAATATTTTGCAATAATAATATAAAATTGTTATTAAAAGCCAGGAATGTAAACACAAATTGATGTTTTTATTGCAAATTAAACACATGCAGTACGTTTCAAAATTGTTTGGGCTAGACTAGGAAGAGTTTGGTGAAGCCTATACTTGCTCATGTAGCAGGTAAGTAGTTCAATAACCAGTATATTTGCTTGTTGTCCGTCTTAAAAATTGGCTCAGATGACGCTTTTATATTGTGTTCACCTATAACGCAAGATGTGGTCTCATCTAGCTGCGCCTAGAATAGTTATACCCATACCTGATTGGTTCTAAAAGCTTGTCTTTGTCCAGATAATATAAGTTCTTATGTGTCTGAATGAGAATACGAGAATTAAGCCTCTCCAGAATAGAGTCGCCATAGTCTAGTAGGAAGTTTATTGATTTATTAAACGCAAGGCTTTGGTTCACTAGTCTTTTTTCAGATAATGCAAGTTGTTAAGTGTTTGAAATAGCCGTAGTCTTTAAGAATGGAGTAGCCGTAGTCTAGTAGGTAGTATGTTAGCTTATTAGAAGCAAGGCCGTGGTTCAAACACCAATTCAAACATGAACACAATGAAATATAAAGAAAAAATATTTTCTTGGCGCCTTGCACTCAGCAGACTTCTCTGAGTGTAAATAAAATTGCCATGAAAAGTTTCTCAAAAATCTGTCATTCGAAGTCGACTTTAAACACACACAACATGAGGGTTGTAATGACCAATTAATTAAGTAAGAAGAGCGAAAATTTGTTTGATAAAACTTCACTAAACTTGTTCATTTCTGGTGATAGTAACATTGGGGTCCTTTAAAGGACATCCTCACCATTTAACTGTTACTTTTGCATTTTAAAAAAGGCCACTTACAAACCTAAAGGAGATTCGGATACTTTTGTCACTAGAAGTAAAATGAGTCATGTAGTTGGCATTTCGTTTATTGATATTCCTCAGAGTTTCAAACTTCTCTTATTCGTCACCTTTGCAGACCCTAAGAAAGATTGTTCTAAATTCCTTGATCAACTTTCAATGACATGGTATAAATTCATTTACAAGGGTGCTAATGGCTATGACAGTGTCTTTCAAAGCTGCGATAACCTTGGCTACTTTGCTGTCCTCTCTGAGTTGTTATGAATTACTGGCTTATAAAATCTCCAGAATCTGTTTTGGGGCTCTTGGCATAGCGAGAAATCTAGCAATAGAGCCTCCATTGTACATATAAATCGTGAAAGTAGGTCAGCGGATCTAACTTCTCAATCGCTGGAAAATTTTACTCTATAGCCTCCTAACAAACGGAAGAGATTTATCGTTTAAGCAACTGGAAACTTTAGCCGCTTTCCAGTTATGCGAAAGATTGTCTTATAAAATCTCTAGGTTGAAGGGCTTGATGGAAAACATGTCAAACGGCCTCTGTGATACTTATCTGAATTACTCCGAAAGTCATGTTGGGGAAAACTTTCTCGAGGGGCTCTATTGCAGCCTGATGTTGCAGTTTTAAATGCTTCTCTTGATTTGAGAGGGCAAAATTAGTTACTCTAATTAGGTAAGTTGAAGTGGTAGCCTTGACACCAAAAGCATACTTGAGCACGCATAGAGGCCCATTGTGACATCACGGGTAAACGCAGTTCTTGTATTGACCGATTCCACCAAGCTGGGGAAGAAGAAGAAGTTACTGTACTACTGTAAAAATTCTCGCTTGCAGATTCGACTTAATGTCTTGCAATTAGACTGTCTCTAGCCTCTTTAAACTTCCGCTTTTTAAACGACTTTTAGCCGAAAATATAAATTTTCTTGTGTTATAGTCCACCACCAGGATTACGATCATTCATCGGTCATTGTTCGGCCATTTTATCCATGAACGGTGAACACCAGACGTAAAAGCTATTCCACTTTTACAACTTTTGCCTGAAATCTGCTAAGAAGAGGTCCTTAATCAACGAATCATACTTACATGATCGCCAGTTAGGAAACCATTAAATGGTTAACTCTATATTTTAACCAAAAAATTTATTTTCTCATGTGATAAATTTTATTTTTTGGTCAATAAATTGGTCCCATTAAATTTTTTAGGAAAAACAAAAAAAAACCATAAACCAAGAGGACACAATTATTATGACCAAATAAACGTTATTTTGATATTGTCCGTATTTAATAACATGCCGAGCAGCAATTTGTTTAAACAAAAAATTAATTAAAATTGTATTAAAGCATAGAAAAACAAATCCGAAAAAAAAAATTGTTTCTCAATCTTTTTCCCAGCACCACATGTAGTCGAATGGCACGTATAAGGTTTCTGGGGAGAAAAAAAAATTATGGAAATTAAAATATCATCGCGGTTATATGATGGTTTTTGGATTTTTATTTTATTTTTTTTATGTTCTATCATTGATTTTTTTACAACTAAATAAACTCATTCATCTATTGTTATTAGTTTATAAATATCGAAAATAGAAAATAAAAAAAAAAATAAAAAAAAAACTAAAATGTGAACGTGAATGTGAACAAAATATTTCATTTAGGCGACTGAGGCTGAGGCTGTAGCTTGAGGCTGTGACGTGCTGTGTGAGTTATAATTTATTTGGATTTTACAATATTTTTCGAAAAACTTGTGTTTATTAATTGGATTTCAACACACAATTCACGCACAAACACACACACACATACACACATGTCGTGTGTTCAAAGTGTTATTTTTCTATTTCAATTTGAAATTTTTTAATTTTTTTTTTCATTTTTTTTGTTTATTTTTTTTTTTTTTGAATGAAATGGAAGCAAAAGAAAGAAAGAATTTAATTTATATGCTCGCTTAAAACCAAAAATATTTTCAATTCGAAATTTTATGGTTTTTCTTTTGTTGTCCATGGTGTTGGTGTCATTATGACATTTTCACTTTGGTTTTCTTCTGTTGAGTTATTAAAAACTGAAACTGAGGGATGCTCGTTTATAAAGCAAACTACAGGGGTTCACATAGTCCATTGCCGGTGTGTCGTTCTTCTTCATCTAAATAAATAATAAAAATATTTTGGTTTTTCTTTTTCTTTAAATTTTTTTTATTTATTTTGTTTGTTTATAGTGATGTCCACTCTTTTCTTATTGTTGTTTGGAAATTTATTGGTTTTATTAAAAATTTGACAAATCAAACGTATGGCATTTGGCGCCAGTCCATTTAAATAAAATTATGATTGAAAAATATTTTTGATACAAAAAAAGTTATCACCGAGTCCAGCACATTAGTGTGAAAAACAGGTGGTTAAAATATTAAAAATTAATTTTGAAATATGTATGGTCAGTTCCATTTGATCTTGAATAAATTTCTGTGCTTTCTTTAATACCGGGTGGGTGTTGCTCTGATGACAAGTATTTTGTAAAAACAAATCAATTAAATTGCTTCATCGAGGATAGCATAACGTTACAGAGAATATCAATTATACGCTTGATGTTTACATGTTTTCAACATGCCACACAAATTCTCAGAGCTATACGCATTCTATCATTCTCCAATATCATCTGTAGGTTAGAAGAGGTTTTAAGGATGTGTACTTGCCATCAAGACAAGTACAGGTCAAGTTGACCCATTGTACAGTGAGGAGTGAGAAGAGGAGATAAAATAGGAAATAGGCGAAAAGGGGAGTAAGTGGAAAAGGGAGAATAAAGGAAGCGGAGGACTGTACAGACTACGAACACACAAGAGAGCGCGACTACACATTGAAGCCCTAGCACATTTCAACCAGCTTAAACTAATAATGAATACATGGAGAGCCTTAACAAAGAATTCAAACTCTCAAATAAGACCCTGCCCGGGGTCTAGAGGAGGTGTTCGGGAGTTTCCAACTCCTTCATACCCTGCAATAGTCTTGCTGGGAATCTGTTTTAGATCTCTGTCAGCGATTTAATCTAGCAGTGTCCTGTAATAAACCCAATTACCAATCTCAAAATGGCCTTATCCGCCCAGCAGCCAACCTGTTCTATCACTATCTATAGCAGGCCATAGACATCTAGAAACATAACACCCTGATTCATTCTTCCGAGGCCTGTGCTCTTTCCCCTAACTAGAGCCTCCGGTCATTGTAAGAATGCTCCCCATGTAGTAAAATTATAGAAAATTTTGTTGATCTTGCAACGTGTAGACGATGGTATATTTCCCGTGTAAAAACTCATTGCCTGAGTTTTGGGTAAAATTATTTCGAGATCTGATAGGGTCGCAACAGCTTTGCATTTCTTGTGTTCAGTCTGCAGATCACTGAGGTTGTATGATATCTAAATTACATCATCATGATTGTATAGATCTTCGAGACTGCTCTTTAAAAGCCAGATTTCACAAGAGTTTCGTCTGAATATCACTGATGTTGTACAATAGCAGAGGATGCCATTTAAGAGAAATGTTATCCACTTTGTCATTGATTTAGGCTCTGCCATAATGCTGTCAAGACAAAACGCGATAATGGGTAGCATTGATATACTCAGAAATATGAATACTCCTGCAAAATCTCGCAGCATGCTCTTCTATGCAGACATACAATTAATCATGTAAGTCGCTCTGGTATTACTCTGCAGTTAATGTCGTCGAATAACTCCTCCAAAGTTGCTGAGTATCCGGTACACATAATGATAATGTTTGTGACGTGATTATGCGCAATCCCTTGTTGTGATGAATGCCAGACTAGCCATGATTAAAACCACGTCGATAAAAACTGTGACTTTGGATCCATGCTCGAGAGGAAGCTAAATAGTAAGCGTAACACAATGTTTTAAGATGCTCAAAATGTATTGAAAATATTTGAAAAGATAATGACGATCAGGTCTAGTGCTTCATGAACAAAAAAAAATTTTTTTTTATAAATTTTAAAACTTTCATTACAATTTCCTTCCTTTAATATTCCATTTCAAGCAACTATAAAAATAAGTTATTTTCGCTTTAATTAAACAAAAAAAAAAAGTTTCAAAAATTACTTTCAAAATATAAAAAAAAAACGAATAAAAAATGAAACACATTTCACTGTGATGGAAATTATGAAAATAAAATTGTTTTGTTTTACATTTTTAATGAATTTAATAGATTTAACCTTAAAAACTAACAAATTTAAAACAAAACAAAGTAGCACTGGCAGCAAAAACAAATTAAAACTGAAAAACAAAAAAAATAACGATAACACAACGACACCTACATAACTAAAATAAAACTATGACAGGCAACCGTAATAATAATTATTAACTTTTATTTAATTTTGAAACACACACACACACAGAGACACACACACACATCTCGACAGACATCCCATCCCTGCTTAGTTACGTAAATCAAAATTTTTAAAGTTGAATGGAAATTCAACTCGAAGGTTTTTCAAATTCGTATATAATTTGGTGTATGGTGGTATGTGTGTGTATGTGTGCGTGTTACCTTATTTAGTTGTTTTTTTTTTTGTTTTTGTTTTTCTTTTGTGCTGTTAATAGAGAGGGTTATACTAAATGTTAGACGCTGGTGTTAGTTGTTGGTCAAAACACTTTTGATCAAGTTTTTTTTTTACCCAAAAAATTAAGCAAACAAAAACAAAAAAAAAAAACAAAATAGAAAATTATAAAACGCAACAACTACACAAGAACAAGAATAGAAAATGTATGAGATTAAAGAGCAAAAACAAAAATTGAAAGCATATAAAATTTCTAAATAATAAGTGCGTAGGTCGTAGGAAAAGGTCAGGAGAAATATAAATTTTTTGTTAAGAATTGAATTATTTTACTACAAGCGCCGTTTACACTTTGATTTAAATGACATTTGAGGTCCTACACGAGTCATGAGTGGTGAATCGGTCATATGGGGTTACGCCTTGCATAATTATCTACGCAATCCAAGCAAATATTCTCCAAACAGAAGGCAAAATGCTTCCTTTAAACAGCAACTTCTCTTGGAATATGTACAGAATGGAAAATCGTGATAGTCCCTACGCCTGTAGTCTATCGCTCATGTTTGTTATAATTACCCTACACAAGTAACTGAATAGTTTGCAGGTTACAGGAATCTACATCAGAGAAATATTCAAGACGACATGTTATAAGCTGAGCATGACTTCGTTTCCGTAGTTTCAGTATGGAACATTGCCAAATAAAAGATGGAGATGCTTACCAAGATGCTGAAGGCTTTAAAGACCTGGAATGCAAATTACACCTTATTCATCTTGATTAGAATACACTGGACATGTGTAAACAATTAAAAAATGTGGTAAGTCATGCTTCTGATGTCCTTGTTTGTATGTCATAAAGTTGCTGAAAGTATTCTGATTTGCAATATAATTTTCTCAGAAGCTACAGCAAAATGCAAGATGATGAATCTGTCATCTACTCTCTCACTCGCTGCCCTGCATTATCAACAAATTGTGACTGATTCGCCTGAAGGTATTAGTTTAGATGATCGGATTCATCAGATCCTCAAAATGTTTGTTCTTCTTGGGTTCCATTAGCTCCATCGCATTATTGGCTTTAGTGGCCTAAAGTTCAGTTTCTGAATGAAAACTCCTCATGCCTTATTAAAACCTGTGATTGGAATTTAGGGACTTCTAGTTAGGATTTGGACAGTCTTGAGTCTTTCTTCTACATTCTGTACACGTCGTATCACTATTTCGTCTTTTGTAAAGACACTGAGATTATTCCTGATCTAACCGTAACATCTGCAGTGACCCTCGCATAGTAATTTAATTTATTTTTACACTTTCTACCGCATTCATATAACAATACAACAAAATACGATACAGTAAGTGAGTGAAGTGAAGTGAAGTGAAGTGAAGTATGAAAATAAAGTGAAAACATAAACTAGAACATTGTAAGCAACAATAACAACAACAACAATAATAAAAGCAATAATAATAATAATGTTTGTTGGTTTGACTGTCGGCTGGTTGGATGACTGGCTGCCTGGCTGAATGGCTAGCGGTTTTAAATGGTTTATTTTGGCTGTTAACTTGGTTTGAATAGACGATGATGATGGCGATGATGATGACGATGATGTTGAGCTGAGTATGGCAGAGTTAGTGTTTGGTGTTGGTGAATGGTTTTGAAAAAACTTTTGTTTCTGTTTTGTTGTAAATTTAGTTTATAAAAATACTTAATTTTTTATTGTTCTGTTTTGTGTTTTGGTGTTTGTGTCTGTTGTTTGTTTTAATATTTTGGTTGCTATTTTGAAGTTGCTTTAGTTTTGAGTTGAATTTTCTTTTTCATGCCAATGCGGAGTATATTTCTGGTTAAGTTTTTTGTATAAGTATGGGTGTGCATTGTTGTATTGGATGTTAAACTACAAAAAGATATATAATTACCACAAAATGTCAAAATTAATTATGACAGCTGTCAGTGCTATGGTCGCTATCTATTAAACGCGTCAACGACAAAGAATAAGAATGTCAAGTTTTTTTGTTTTTTCTTCTTCTCATTGTTGTTATTTGTTGCTGTTGTTGGTGTTGTATGAAAAAGCTGACACCATCAACTACCACAACAACAACAGCAACAATCACCATCATCCGTTTCGTTTGTCTGTCTGTTTGTCTGTCTGTCTGTCTGTCCATTTTAGCTGTCATCAGACATATAATGGCAATTTAAAATCTAAAATATACGCTCACTCATGCTGTTTAAACCATATTTTCNAGCTGTCATCAGACATATAATGGCAATTTAAAATCTAAAATATACGCTCACTCATGCTGTTTAAACCATACTCTTTTGGCTTTCATACTCATTCTGTGACTGAAACCTACATAAATGTGGCTTTAAGTCTTTGAAATAGTTTTCTGTGCCACAGTGTGAAGTATCAGGAGTTTTATTAACGTACAGCAAGAAGACGTTACCATGTGATAAAAACAAGTTATCTGAAGAGATTGAAAGAGGCAAAAATATGAAATTCTAGAAGATGTTGACATGACAAGGCTATTTAAGCTATAAAACTCTCATATCCATACGGACATACATATGTATGTACATACCATACATGCACACACATAAAGAGAGGACTTCGAAAAAGTCTGTAAATTCTGTTATAAATTCTGTTGAAAAAAAAAGAAAAACAAAGTTTCAGAAATTCTTGTGTAAGGCTAAGGCTAAGGCTAAGGTGTCTTGTTTCTTTTTCTTCTGTTTTTTTTTTTGCTGTTTTAAGCCATTTAAAAAATTTCAATTTTTGTTTTTTTTTTGTGTGTTTATTTTGTTCATTTAGTTGGTTTACGATACTCTTTTAACTTGTCAATTAGAATTTTTATGAGTTTTTCTTTCTAGTTTTGACTTTATGACTTTACAAGTGTTACAGTTTTTCTCTCTCTCTCCCCTCTCTATCTCTCTCTTTCTCTCTTTGGGCTGGTTTAATTTCTTCTTTAATGCCCATCTCAGTTTAGTGTGTCTTCTTCGTTTTATGTCTTTAATTTAAAACCAGCCCACCCATATTTCGTTTAACTGCCATTTACGACACAATGTCAGCCCAAGCCCAAGTCATTGAGTGAAAGGTGATAGAGATCTTAAGCATGTTTTAAAATTTAATGTTTTTTGTTTCTTTGTTAAGATAAGATTTAAAATTTAGTACCAGTATGTAAAGGGGCAAAACACAGCATTGCCTAGTTAAAGTAGGATTACAAAAAACCCTTTTAAAACAAATAAACAAAAAAAAAAAAAAAAAAAATTAAACGAAATAATAAATGAAATGAAATTCTATATTTTGTTCTTAGAAGTTGGCTTTAGTTTGTCGATCTCCTTTAGAACTGCTCAGGTTGACTCAAGTTTGATGGTGTTCGAAAGATAAGATCTAGAACAGATGTAACTACGTGATGAACTGTGTGGTAGCTTAACTTAGTTTGGATTAGAAGTTCATAAATCCAAGATATCTTTCCGATTTTTTCTTCCAAATGTAAGCCAGAATTGTAAAATGATATTCAAACTCACTCAAGCTAATAAGCGCAATTAAACCAATTTAATTCTGTGATAAGTGGTGAGTAATTCCTGTAATTGCATTAAGGAAGGTCGGTGCTAATGGTGCTAAGTCAGGTCATGTACATTTTGCTATAAAATTAGTAGCCATTGTGCCATTTGAAGAAGCAATCCAATACAACCAACTATCTCCAGCCTTTGTTAGAGGATATTCAGGCTCAGCTATTATGCAATCGCTCTTTCAAGTGAGACGAAAACGTTGTTGGTTGGTTCTAACGACAGTCGAGCA
>QOCX01002148.1:0-13781 GCA_005959815.1 Sarcophaga bullata | reverse complement strand
TATAGGGCGCTCGGTGGTATAAGCACGGCATTATTTACAATGAAACGGATCATTCAATACAAGCTTTTGAATCAAAACTTTTAACACTTGAAAGCCATCGCCAGCAAGCGGATAGAAAAGTACAAGGACAAAAACTCGGCGTTCGATGAACTAGATTGAAGAGTTATTTGATGTCCAGCCTGTAGCCTAATTTCGGCAATATTACTTGTGTTTCGTTTTGAGTAATAATTTTGTTAGGTAAGCATGAGAAAATTGGTTTTTTAGTTCTTTTGCCATTAAAAATTGAGGTTTTCTAGGAGACACAAATTATGATTTCCTGCAAAATGACCACTAGTCGACTACTTTTGAAATGGCATGGCGTACATCCTCTAGATAGCTGACTTAGTTTAAGTAAAACCGGAATGCTTCATACTCTGGGACCGCCACCAGTTCAGCAACATGGATCTTCAACTCTGTTGTAAGACAAATTCTTGCATCAAATGGTGCAAGTGATGGCGGGACCTACAGTTTAAAGTCGACCCGAACCACAATTTTTGAAAAACTTTTCTGACAATTTTATTTACACTCCGAGTTTTTGCCAGAAATCTGCTGAGAGAAGTCGTGGAAGAAATATTATTTTTTTTGATTTCGTTATGTTCGAGATGTCTACCCTGGGGTTTAAACTGTTGCTATACGTCCAACAAGCCAACACACTATCCACTGGACTACGGCGACTAGATAGTTGACTTAGTTAAAGTTAAAATAGAGAACATCGTGTGCTGTTAATACTTCTCTGAGACCGCAAATATATCGTCACCAGTCCAGTAATATGGATAATCAACTGCTTTGTAAAGCAGATTCTTGTATCAAATCCGCAGTTGCCTTATGAACTATAAAATCTTAAAAATACTTGCAAATATGTCTGTAAATACTCATCGTTAGATGTGCCTAAATTAATGCTTCTGTAGATGTCCAGAGTTATTCAAACGCTGTAGTCGTTTCCAAGCTAAAAGCCTAAAGTCTGAGTTAAGTTACAGTCAAGTGGGCAGAAGATCTTACAAAGATCTGTCAAATATCAAGGGTTGTTATATATTGGCATGTCATCCGATGAGTCCAGGCCACATTCAAGTTATCATAGGGTGATGTTCTATGATGGTGTTCGATTAAGACGATCAAGAAGAAGTACTCCTTTATACCTGGCCTACTTTAAATAGCCGTCTATGAAGCGGGTTGATTTTAGCAAACGATTAACTGAATATTATACAACCATGGTTAGTGTTAACATTAGGGACTCAAAAGTTCTTGATGTTCTGGATACGAAAAATTCAAATTCAAAGTTCGATGCAATTAATGCCAATTCTAACTGCAGTTGTCAATTTTTTTGATAAGAGTCGGGCTTTAAACTACGTATGTGAATGGACAAGCCTGGTTGACTATGATTAGCCAATTATGATGGACTGTAGCGGCTGTAATTAATTCAATTTCAATTAAAATTTTTTCTTCTTGTTGTTGTTTTAACAAAAACGTAATAATTTTTTGAATATTTTTGTTATTAAATTGTCATAATTAGGTTCCAGTCTGTCTCACTTACTATTCGCCTGACTTAATATTGTAATTAAAAACAGATCACCGAAAGCCCTATGTAATGTGTAACAAAACAAATGGAAAATTATGTGTTAACACCGACAAATACCTTGACTTCAAATCAAAACAAAACCAAAACAAAACAAAAGAAACTGAAACTGAAACTGAAAATAAAAAATTCATGAAAATCATTATGGAACGACGCCAACATCAAAAGGTTTAATTTATGTAGCTGTGTGGAGAGGTACTTAATGAAATGTTAATATTTTAGACGGAGACGTAAACTTAGACGAGCGAGCCTATTCACAAGTATAATTATGACGCGTCTATGATTTTTATTATGAAAAAAAAAAACAAAAAGAGCGCAAATTATTATTTATGATGATTTAATACAATCATACTCAGGCATACTCATATACACACACATACATACATACATATGTACTTATATTTATGTATTATGATTAATTACATCATTTGATATGTAAGTATGTAAGTAAGTACATAAAACGTATGTAAATACATTAACATAATGAATAAAGAGTAGAATTTAGGATTTACGTTTGTAAATGTTAATTGTTAGCCAGCCAGCCAACCAGTGCGGTAATAATATTGACATTAATAACTAATTACACCATAATAATGATTATGGACAAGTTAATAAGAACTGAAATGAAATGAAATGAAATCAGGAACATAAATTAATGCCAGCACGAGCCATAACTAACAAATTATCATAATAAAACGGCAAGAAACTGAGAAAGAAAAAAAAGGAAAGAGAGCGCANATAACTAACAAATTATCATAATAAAACGGCAAGAAACTGAGAAAGAAAAAAAGGAAAGAGAGCTCAAAATAGGGAAAAGAAAGGAAAAACCACATAAAATTCCTTGATTACCAGATTTAACCGATTTAACCCTTGTTAATGTAGCACAGTCGTCATAAAGATAGATAAACGTGCCAAACATTGTAGAGGAGTTAACCAACATTAAACCAAACATACCTTAAAGACAAGAGCAACAAAATGTAAACCTTTACAAAAACAAACAACCATTTACAGGAGAGAAGAGAAAAAAAAAGAAACAAGAATAAAACTGCAGACATTTGCCTGGAAAATGCCTGGAAAACAAATCATTTTGAATGTTTGCAACTGATTTAAAAGCATTTATTGGTATTTAAATAATTCCTTGTAAATATTTCTCTTTCTGCAGCTACTACTTCTCTATGTTTTTGTTGCTGCTTGTGCCATAAATATTTCGTAAAGACATTGAAAATGTCTGTTGAATCCTTCGTTTGCTGCGTAATAAATTCCATCGTTTACATTTTGTTGTTCTTTAACTCCTTCTTTTTTCTGCTTTTTTTTCTCTGCTTGTCTTGGGCGTAACAAAAAGGCTTAAAAAGAATTCTTATAATTTGGCAAAAACAAAAAAAGAAATACTTCATCTGATTACTAATTATGCCCTATAGATGGTATACTACCATAGAGACACACATTTTGGCTAGGTTTTCTATAAGCAATCGATATTTAAGGAAAGTCCTGTGCTTATGCAGGCTTTGTGATGAAACTAGGCTGAAAGAGAGAATGAGTGTTCACGAATTGCAAGGCTAAAAAAAGATTTTTCTTTGTATATCCCTGGGCAATTAACTCAGAGACCAAAAACCGGTGGTTGCCTTCAAAAAGGTTGTACAAACCAAATATAGATTTCATAAAGAAATGTAATAGAGAATAGAACCCAAAAAAGAGAAGAGATGAAGGCTCAAAATTGTTCTACCAAAGTAAAGATCAAAAAGATAAACCAAGGAACTGATGATGACCGAGAAACAGAGCAGTCGCCTTAGCCTCCTAAGACGATATATGAAATCCTAGCACTGGCTAACTCACCAATCCTACTGAAGGCATCTTGGCTAGTAATCTTGGGTATTCATCTTTACACACACAGATGCAGAATATGTTCAACAGACTTCAGCTTCGGTTCTACCCTACAAACCCTGCAGATCGGAAAAGAGCTCCTCTGCTTTATATTCGACTTTGCGAAATTCTCCATCTGATAATGCAGAATTCATTAAATTTTTGAATGGCCATAACGGTAACCCGAAATCCAAAACTGCACTGCCATGTTTATGTTTAGAAAAACAGTCAGGGCCTTCCATACAAATAGATAACCTTGACCATCCATATAGACAAGTATCGTATCACCCAGCACAATTTACTTTCCCAAAAGTTTCAGTAAAGTTTCCTCAGCCTGGTGTACACTGCATTCATTAGGGCATCAACCATAGCATGGTCGACAAGTAAACAACCTATACCATGGCATTTATTTGTCTGGACCCTTACTCTTTGCCTCGAGTTAGGCTCTGTATGTTCAAGTAGAAAAGGCTTTAAAACTTGTAAGGTTCAAGCTGCACTTGCTTAACAATACTCGTTCAAAAAATAATGTCCTACCAACTAGTCTCTACATTACCTTCACCGGAAGTCGTCCCTAAAGGTATCTGAGAGGTACATCTCATGACCCCCAATATAACTAAAAAGACGCGTATTTGCACCTTGTCCTTAAACTTCCTCTTACTCTTCGTAACCAAAACTTTCAAAAAACTTTTCCTTGAAGTGCTAATCAGAGTCTGCTAAATAGCACTCTTCAAACTTAAATTCACTGCCACAAATATAACCGGAAATAACGAATTTATAAAATATGCTGCCAAAACGAAAGTCTGATTTTAGAAAGAGACAAAAAACAAAAAACAGAAACGAAAAGTAAAAGATATGAAACGGAAATAAAACTGAAAAACAAAAGTAATAAAAGCATTAACAATAAAACCCACAAAATTATATTAACCGAAGCAAAAACAACAAACACAAAATATATCAATGCAATCCCTAAACTACCTCCCATACCACCCACATTCTTTTACTCAAAGAGTATAACAACCCTTCTGTCTTACACCGGAGACCTTAAAATTCAATTCAAACAATCATTCGTTCCTTTGCCACTAAGTCTCACTAAAACCCGTTATTTAAACTGAAATTCAAAGCTTTTAAATTATAACCCAAAGGGTTATTTAAGCATAAAAACAACAACAACAAAAAATAAAGACGGAAAACGAAAAAAAAACAAGCTTTTACAGGGTTTTTATCAATTTTGGAAACACATTTCTGTGCTAAAAAGGGAAGCAAATAATCGAAGAATCGCAAGGAAATGAGTGTAGGCAACAGCAAAGGGTGGGTTTTAAACTCAAATTCTCTTTCGTTTGTTTTTTTTCTTTTTTTTTTGTTTCGTTCAGGGATATTGACTGCAATTATAAGTTTTGAAAAATGTTTTCACTCGTAAAAGTTTATTTTGTTAATAATTGCTTTTGATTGTATGTTATTAAATGCAAAGACGCAAGACGGTTAGGAGACGCTCGAATGAAGTTCCTTTATAATCTAAAATACAGTTTTCGGTAGCGATTTTAATGGTTTTGAAAACGCAATCGATTATTTGGCAAAAACCAAAATAAAAGGAAGGGGAGGATTTAAGGGGAAAAACAGGTTTACAGTTAAACTTAAAGTTCTCTAAGTTAAATTTTCAATTGGTTTTTTATCACTGGAAAAACAGTTTTTAGCTAGGCATGTAGACTGATTTTTAACTTTTAATAGTTAGGATATCTCGCATTACCTGAATATCAGCCTTGTGGTACAACAAACCTTTGATATTCAACCACAGAGTTGGCAGTTCATATAGGAAGCCATTTGGACTGAAAAATCAATTTCCTTCGATCAGAAATCTTTATTTTGAAAAGCAAAAAACCAATGACTTATAAAGAATCAAGCTGAGCACTGAGACATCATGAGGAGGAAAGCTTAATCCTCTTCCAAAGTCAAATAGCTGCTGTAGATGTCATGCTAGATAGTGCCGTATTTAGCGACATTCCTTCCATGTGAGCATGTGAGGATCACAATAGTTCGGTCCAGTGAAGGACAATGCGTTTCAAGGGAACCAGGAAATGAGTCCACTTCTATACAGGTCGGTTCAGAACTGGCTATCAATGCTTCATATTTATATTGAAATCGGGACTATACAAAGACTGATGACTCAGTATATGTGGGGAAATCAAAATACTACGGCGAGCTGTATACTCGTTCTTCACTGACTTCCTCTTAACAGCTTTCTGGCAAAAACTCTAGAAGTAAATCGAAATTGCCATGAAAATTTTCTCAAACAACGTTGACTTTAAACTGTGAGTCCCATCCCTCATGTATAAAATTAACGCCCACAGCATAAGTGGTGTAAGAACCTAGGTCGTAATTCTAACTGATGTGTTGTAATGACCTATTAGGTTTGTATGTATGTATAATCGCTTTCCATACCCTGGACCTCATGTGAAGTTTGTCTCCTGGAAGAAATTCTTTCGGTATTCATGGACAAAGGAAGTTATTGATTTCATCCAGTTGTACGAGTAAATCAAAAGATTATTTAGGAAAACCCTACTGCCTACATTGCACAACTTTAAGTATGACAGTGACTGCCGTTTGAAATTCACTTTTTATGCTCAGGTAGCTTTACGAAAGTCAGGCGTCTTAATCCTGTGTAAATGTGTAGTATACCTGAGTCCATAATTCAGGTTGCGTTAAAAATCAATTTTATTTTATTAGAAGGTCGAAGTTTAGCTAATTAAGTGCCGTAAATGCACATTAAGTCGATGTGCAACAGAGTACATAGAATTGATTGCCTGTCAGCCTACAATGATTTTGTAATTTGGATGCCACTCGTCTAACATATGCAAAATAAAGTAAAGTAAGCTCTAGTACTGTCTAATAGAATTTATAGATGATGACACATCCAAGACTATAAGTCTTACCTAGGGCACTCTAACAGGTAAAAACCTTACAGAAGGATTTTTCTTTTCCAAATTATATGGCTGTCCTCCTAATACATTGGCAAGAATATTTAGGATACATAACCACTTGCATATGCCAGCTGCTAATACTCTATCGTGTGTTAAAATGTTAAATTAAATTTAAAAATTTTGAAGTGAAATTAAGACCATATCCCTCCCTTAGTGAAACTCATAAGATAAATTCAAATATCAAATAAAATAATCCTGAGGCAATAATCCTTTTAACTTAATAATCCTACATAAAAGATGTTAAAATAAAATAAATTTCTCAAATTTATATTCCAAATGCAAATCAGATTCAATCTCAATTTTATTATAATTTCAGTTTAAAAAACTATTATTTTACGAGTGTAAGTAAGGCCTATTTGCCTATGAAATTGCTCTCTCTAATGAAAGTTGAAATCTTATCGCAATAATAATAAATCCTTTTAGACTTTTTTTGCTCAATAAATTGTTAATGAAGGATTAAATTGAAATTACCGTTAAAGATTCGAATTTATAACAAAGTTGAGATAATCATAAAACTTATTACAAACACTATAACAATATATTACTAACAGATACACACACACACACACATGTATATAAAGTACACCCACTCATGCATACATACAAAGTGAAAGGATAATAAATATACGAGTTAACTATTGTTGTTTGGTTTACTTTTCTATTACATTTACAATTATCTTGTAGCACAGGCGTAGTCAGAAGGGGGGATAAGAGAGAGAGTTTGTTCTTTTAAATGAAATTGTTAGTGCCTACTTTTTGCAAGCTGTAGGCCTGTTTGTGGAGCCTCCAAGTAGTTTTTCTGAAAGACAATAAAATGCTTGGCTATGGAAGGATTATCTGCAGGCTGGGTTAATTGAACGGCTCGCTAGCCAAACCCCAAGTACAGTCGGAGCTCCTGTGTTTATTTTAAATAACAATATTAGATGAATTCTATAAATCCTGTATAAAATTATTTGGCTAAAGATACCTCAGGACAATTCTCCCTTTAAAATTTAAAGCAGCATACGCCTCTGAGATGTAGCCTAAATACCTACATACGTATGCACATATTATGTAAAAAATTTTTATTCGATTATAGAATCACATACACTCTCATAAACATAAATTAAAGACCATTAACTTAAGATAATTATCATTGAAGATCTTTATTGCTCAATGTAATCACACACAATGTATCCTTGGCAAGGAGGATGCAAAATATATGAGAAAAGAAATTATTTTTGAAAAATTTCAAAGAATTTCTTACAGCCGGTGTACAAGTAGAATATCTTGTAGCGTCAAGTCATATGGAAAATATATTCCTATCCGCATAAGGGAATGTTAATTCATACCTAACTTTGAATGTCAATTGAAAAAGTTTAAGCAGTTTTATTAACCCTTAAGCTGGAGACTTTTCAAAATATATTTGAGGTTCGATTGGTAGTTGTGGTGAATATGGGACGCATGCTTACAATTGAGTATGCTTAAGGCATTCGATGAACATAATTTAGGCGACCTCTAAAGTGGCGGAGTGACACTTTCATTTGTTTTAACTTCTTGGAAGGATCTTTTGGTGATTGTCCTATTGATCTAATGTTTTTTCACAGGGCGAAATATATTTCTCTACTAAAAGCACACACTTGTACTAACTTCCTTCTTCTCCTGGGATAACACTTCAGTAATGATTCATTATTCCCAGTCAAGTCTTATAAATAGATGGATGGCAGAGACATCTGTAATAAGAAGGAACGTAAACAATAAGTTCATGAGACCCACTGTTTTCGTATTACAAAAAATTGAGAAGTTGTGTAGAAATGAAAACAGAGTGGGAGAGGTAAACAAAATGAAAGAATGAAAGAATATCCAGCTTAATTCTACAATAAATTTAGGGAGAGCCAGACCTGAATCTTGTCAGAACATTAAACCGACAACTTTTGACAAAAGCAGTATAATCACAGAGCTGATCAACTACATTCTTCTCCACATATCCTATTGAAATCCAGCTGAGATTTATAGATGATCATAGCTACAGATTTTGTTGTTGTTGTTGTAGTTGTTGTAGACACTGCTCACTTAATAGCAAATTGGCATTAAGACCACTGCTACAGATATACATAATAGGTCACCTCAAGCCTTCATCCAGGCTTACAACCTAGCTTATCACACCACTTATGTTGTGTGCGTTAATTTTAAACATAAGTGGTTAGATCAACAGCATAAAGACTCCGAAATATTTGTGGAGAAAATAATTTCCAATTAAATTCCGATTATGTTGGAAATATTTGTTATACGTACTCTGATGTTTAAGGGCATATGCAATATTTCTCTTAATAATTACGTATGTTACCTTGCTTTGAGGCAATTTCTTTCCCTTTAGAAGAAATAATTTATGCGTACGTATATATTTTTGTTAATTTATTTCATAAACATTTACATAAAACAACTCAATTGTAGTTTTCATTAACAAAACATTAATTTTTCTTCCCTTTTTTGTTTAATTCACCAAAAAAAAATTTCAAAAATTTTATTTCCATAAAATTTTATGCGATTTTAATAGCATAAGAGACTGACTTCTTTATCGCTGGCGGTATATGGTGGTATGGTATGGTAGAGAATTACCATAATTCATACATAATGTTCATTAAGCGTAAAAACATTTTTAATAATTCTAATCAACGGAGTTGCTTTATGTGTCTGCGATAAATATCTTTTTGTTGTTCTTATTATTCTAGACAACTCCTACAACATGATACTACGAGTAGTACTGGCTACTGACAACACCTCTTCTAATGCCAACATTGTTCATTTGCTGTCTTTTTGCCACTTGGCAAGACATCTATTTAAATAGACATCAAACACATGTACAAGACAAGACATGGCAAGACAACAAACATAACACTGGGAGACAGACAGACAGACATGTCTATTCAACTTCTATTTCTATTTCAATTTCCATTTCTCTTAGTTTATGGTGTCCAAAAAAATGTTTAAAAATAATTTTGAAGTTTTATTTGTTGTTTTTTGTTTTTGTTTTTATTGTTTTTGTTTTGTTTTTTAATAAAATTAAGTCATTATAATAATACGGTCTTTGTTTTGTGCTCTTTTTTAGGCATTTTTGTTTTTCCACCGAGACATTTTGATGTATGTTGTACGATTGCATCATTATAATAAGCCAACGTTTTATTTTATTTTATTTTTTTTTTGGCCATTTTCTGTTCCCAACAAACATAATCAAACGTTTAACCATTGAGCTACAGACAGAAACAATTTTTTCTAGAGACTCTGTCTCTGTCCATTGCCTAACCATTCATCAATTAGCAGCTGTCATATGAAATGCGGGTGTAGACAGTATCAACCAATAGAAAAATCATTTGGACCTTTAGTAGGTTCTTTATTTTTTATGAATATGAAGCGTGTTATTTACTTCATTCTTGTTTTCTATTTTTTGCTGTTGAGTCCAAGAAACGAAAATATTAATTTTCTGTCTAATAGAACAGGTAGTTTTCGTTTACCTGTAAGCAAATATAAAAAATGAGTTTTCTTAACGTCAAAACTGTAATTTTATTGTGTCCGAGTGTAGGTTTAATCATGTTTTTCTTTTTTTTTTTTTGCTGTCTTCTTCATTTAACTTCGTATACGTAATTATGCTAATCAGAAGAGGTTTTCCTTTGTTGTATTCAAAACTACTGACATTTTTTACATCGAAAATTAAATTCTTTTTAAGCATATTTTGCTTGTGTTGCAAGTGATAAATTATCGGAAATGCTAAAAGTTCATTTGCTATGTGAAGATAATAATGGTGGAAGGAAGGCTAACATTATCAAAATATATGAGAAAAGAAGAAATACTAGTGGGTTATTAAAATCTATTCTCACATACAAAACTAATTGAAATGCAATATAATCCATAAGGCCATAAGGTTACTCCCGCATAACAGAAACAGATAGCAGTCACTACAGGATAGAGCTCATTCACAAGCTCAAACAAAATTGATGTTGTTAGCTAAACATAAATACGTATAACATCATACCGATAAAACGATAGAAATATTCCATTCGCAAATCGGAATTTAGTTCTAGAAAATGCAGGGCAATAGCATATCGCATGTGATAAATAGTTTCACGCTGTGGATATAACCTTTCTTGCTTTACTTAAAGCATTCACCATTAGCATTAGTTTTCGCCTATAATAACTTACCTAGATGGGTTTTCTAAATATCTATCTGCAGCCAAAATTTCTTACGTCTTCCCAGTTTATGACTCCATAGACCATATGGCTTACGTTGTGATTCTAGACGCATAGTTAACCTACCCTTTAAACGAGGTGGAGAGGATATCCTTGTCTTTCCGTGATATGCCGGTATGCTGATAAGTGTTATTCTCGCCTCTGAGGGGATCAATGCCATGTCCGTCCATATTTTGATGTAAACGCTACCTTAGTGCAACCTTGGATTTTGATCGTAACCAATCCTGATTTTTGACTGTTTGTAACAGTTGTAGTTGAAGTCGCCGTACTCTAGTAGACTGCCTACTAGAGTTGGCTTATTAAATGTGAAGCTACGGTTAGACATAACAAAATGAAAAAAAAAAAAATTCACCGACTGCTTCCGCTCAGCAGATTTCTGGCAAAAACTCTGAGTTTCTCAAAAATTTGTAGTTCAGAGTCGACTTTAAACTTTATGGCTTTATTAACGTGCACAACATAAGGGATTTGAGAAACTAGGTTGTAGTACGCACTGAACTGTTGGAATCACCAACTACATACCATCACTTTGAGTAACAGCCTAATCTGCAAGTTCCATAAAGGTTGTGACCAATATATCTTTAAGGATTTGAATATGCATCTTAAAAAAAATAAGAATAAGCATACAACAGATATCTCATGGCTTCGTAGAGAATGGAAGCTACATATCAAAGCTTTAGGAATGGTTTAAATAGGTATGAATCTTCTTCTGAGACTAACGCTATACAGTTGAAGGCTGCTTGCTTAGACAATCTCCATCCATAGGAAGGAACTACTTAAGACATGGATTGTAATTGATTACCGAAACCCAAAAAAAAGGCAGATATATGGGCCGAAAGTGGGGCTACGTGTGTCTACTTCATATTTTTGGATTTAGCGGGAGTCTTCTGAAAGAAGAGATTAGCAAATGGTGAATTGTAATCGAAAGGACGTATTAGGATGACGCAATTGTTCTCTAAAATAGAAAGAAATGTTTCATCTGTGATGCTCTACTAGCAGACGTTGTTGCAACGTTGTTGGACGGGAAAAGCTAGAGAATATTTTTGGAAGCACTTAGAGATCGGTATGAGTAGAATAAGCTCATGTACATTCCGCTGTATGAAAGTGGTTCTACAATTTAACACTAAAACATACTACGCTTACTTGGTTGTACAAGACTTGTTGATACGGTAATCCCAGATACCTAGGTAGGTAAGTAGGTCGGAGTTGAGCCACAGTCCCTGTACTGACCGAGTTCCACCAAACTAGGGAAGAAGTTGGTCAGCGGAATGGTTGCACTCCATGATACCTAACATATTTATGTCTCTGAATTCCCAATTTATTCTTAACATATTCAAAAACTATTTTTTATAGAATCTAACTGAGACAATAAAATTGAATTCTTTAAGGGGTCATGACTTAATGCATTGAATATGTAGCTCTTCTATAAAAGAAAAATAAATTTTTTTGTAATTAAATTTCTTATTTTAATTAAAAAAGTAGGTCTGAACTAAAAAGTGTTTATGGTGTACCACCTATGGTGGCGTTAAGCTATCTCAGCTCCTATTTACGTAATTATTTGATTGGTCAAGATATGGAATTACAAAAAAAACAAAAAAAAAAAACTAAAAAAAAATTAAAAAATTCAACATCTAACAGACACAACGAGAGCAAAATATTTTCGTTCATTTAAACCGTTACCATAAATGGTTTGATTTTTATTGAGAGAAAATTTTTTTTATAATTTTCGCACGCGAATTTTTTTTTTGCTGTTTTTGCTTTCCACAGAAAATTACCTTTCAGATCTCATGTCTGTTGATTTTCTTTCTTTTTTTTTTTCATTGCAACAGGTTTTTTTTTCTACCAGAGTTTATTGGCTTTTGTTTGTTGACGTGGTTGATGTGTTCAGTACGTATGTACGTATGTACGTTTGTTTAAAAAAAAACCGTCGCCAAAGTGTAATTGAATTTACCGCCAACCAAATGCAACAATTGCAAACAAACACTACAAAATTTTTCATTCAATTTAATGTGGAATGATTAGTTTTACATGTAAATCTACACAAACAAATAAAACAAATTCGTTAAGAAAAAAAAATTTAAAAAAAACCATAAAAAAATCTCTGAGGTGGTGGCAGTTTGACTACAGCTGATGATGGAAGGTAGCACAGCCATATTTTCTATCACACAACAAAAATTACTTTAGTTTCAGAAAAACAAAAACAGAAAAAAAGAAAATCGTACACAGTAAATCAGTTGAATTTAGCCTTTCGACAGCAATAAAGCTATGAAATATAAATGCTATAAACAGTTTAACAGTGATGCTTAAAAATATAGGCATATTAAAAGAAACTTGGCTAATCGAAATATAATGCCATTTCTCTTGCCATTACTGTCGTAAGGAAATTCAATTAACTTGAATTTGTTGCACATTAATGACGTGACAGTGTTCGTTATTGTTATCCTAGCTTTGCCTGTATCTTGTTTCTGATTATCTGTGCTGCTTGCAACTGCTTCTTGGTCATGCTGTTACTGTTACTGTTGCTGCAACAGTTCAACAATTGCTGTTACAGATACATTTGATGTTGTTTGCATATTTCATCATCATCATCAGCACCAGTATCAGCACCGTCAGCAATTGATATGAAAAAAAAAAAAAATAAAAACAAAACCAAATGCCGGGAACATTAAGTGGTTACAGTGGAGACACATTCGTTCAGGCAAATTATATTCAACTGTTACAGTAAATTTCTTCTTATTTTTTAATTCAATGAAGCGTTGTTGTTGTTTTTTTCAAAAGGAATTTTAATGGAATTTGCATTAAAGTTTACAAGAATTGCTTCAAGCATTCTCTGCGGTTTGAACCTGGATTACTCAGATTTGTAATCAAAATACTTGAACCATTTACCCCTTTGGGTTAGAAAGGGAACCATTTCTGGTTCTTTTTTTATCTGGCGATTAATGTTTTCTGATCTTGGTGATCAATTTTCTGGCGTATGCAAATCCCTAATCCCCAATGGTTCCTATAAGTCGACAATATCCCTTAATTTTTAACAAAAAGAGATCCAACTTGCATTGATACAATCGATTTTTGGCATTTGCAGAAATCAATGCAAAATCAATTGGTATAAGCCT
>QOCX01002147.1:2260-13438 GCA_005959815.1 Sarcophaga bullata | reverse complement strand
GTAGAAGAGGCTTTACCTCTCTTTACGTCCTCTTTCCTTAAGTATCTCTTGTCGTACATCTGTCTCCATTTTACAAATAGGTTGAGACCTCTTCAGAGGCATGAACGCTATCTGATCAACAAGCTCATCTGCCTGCTCCGTGATTTGAGATACAGTCGACCATTAAACTGTTTTCCATATCTGATTCAGCTTCTTCAGACTGTCCTATTCCATCTTCGATTTAACCTAAGAAGTCGTACCGCAGTGAACAGTCAGTCATTGTGCCTTCTATACAAATTGGATTAAGCACGTCTTTCGATAGCATAAGTTTCCGTTAAGAGGCCCCATCTAGAAAAAATATTTCATTTCCCCTTGTATCTAAATCTCCACGAAATGGTTGTTCTTTTAAAAGAAAATTTGGTTTGCAGATTTTCTTATTCATTTTTGTTTTTAAGTCTTATTTCGAACCATATAGTCTAAGTTAAGCAGAAATGTGAGGATTCTAGACCTGGCAGCTTTCTGTTATCTATCGTCTGTTGTCTATGTGTTGACATAATCTAGTAGATAGTTTGTTGGCTTATTAGACGTGGGAAAAGTCGGTTCAAATCCCAGATCAGACATCTTCCAGCAAAACGAAATATTTCTTCGACGACTGCCTCTCAGCAGATTTCTAGCAAAGTCTCTGATAGTAAATAAAATTGCCACGATAAAGTTTCTCAAAAAACTGTCGTTCGGTTTTAATACTGACTGAAGGGTAGTAATGATTATATTATGTTTGTTAAGCTTGTATTCTATCATCGTATCAAAAATTCTGGTCTTTACGGCAATGCTTTGAGGGCCGCAGTAGTCTGTTTTCAGACTTTTTTTTCTTCGGCTAGACCATGACCTTATAGATCTCTATATGACCACCATAGCATACGTTCAGTGTATAATTCCGGGTTATCTTCTGTGGACGATTACTGCTTTGGACCATAAAATCGCTAACAATTATTAAATGAAAGTTTGCCAGCTTTATTTGGATAGATTATCTGAAAATATTCTCAATATTTTCCAATATCCTGTAAGGAGCCATTACCAATTTACTTAAATGTAACTGCTTTGCGGTTTCCTTGAAACCTTGAAAGAGACTTCTTGCGCCGAAAAGCAATTCCGGAAATCGTACATTCGAGCCATACATTCACATCATTACAATGAAAACAAATAACCTGTTCGCTTATAGCAGCTTATAATTGAGTTTTTTAATGTAAACGATTGGAAGCTTTTTCTCGAAAAGAAAAAATTTTTGAGACTTGCAGAAGGTTGGTATAAGCGTATAGACCTGAAGCTTTCATGTTGTTCTGTCAAAATATTTTATGAAATTATTCTTGAAAAATTTTAATCTCATACTTTTAAAACGAGTTTGATTAACATCAGTCCAATCGAATTGCGGACTTGAATTTGGTATAAAAGCTTAAAATGTCTCATCAGAGGTAATGTAAATATCAAAAGCTTTCTTATTTGATTTATTCATCACCTCAAAGTGCAAGATTCTTCGAAATCAAGTTAAAATATTGAGCAGAAGGACACACAATGAAAAATTAAATGAAAGGTGCTGGAAGATTAATAATAAGCAAATCATTCTTACAATACGCCAAATGGAAGTATTGCCACAGCATGACAAATAAGTCAAGCTAAAGTAAGTCTGCAGGTGGTAAAAATTTCAAAATTAAATTTCGTTTGGAGATAAAAGAAATAGAATTCAAATAGAATTGCATTAAAGTGTACAACAGATATTGCAGTTGGATGATACCAAGAATAAAAGCAGAGAAGGGGAAGTGACTGTAATTTTCCATGAGAAAATATTGGTTGTGTGGTATTTTTTTCTTCGATGTATTTATACATCAGTTGTAGTAGAAAATCAAGTCTTTAACTGGTTTGTATTCGTCGTACAATTTCTTGTTTCCCTTTTTTTAGGTGAAGTAGGAAAATGCCTGCGGATTATNTCACTTTTTTTAGGTGAAGTAGGAAAATGCCTGCGGATTATCAAATATATCACATCCGGCATATGGTAATTCCATAAAAAAACCTACCACCGTCTGACAATTTCTCTCTCCGGCATCGCGTAACCTTTATTTCAGACTGGAGGCTATTCTATGTACCTCCATCAATGGCCTATATCACAGAACCAATTTCGTTATTAAATTTTCTTCTCTCATGTTTCCATTTTCTACATTCAAAACAATTTTTGTTATGCATTGTAGAAAACTCTCTTGACATATCAATAACTTGGCTCTTCTGCCTTTTCCATTCTGTAAAGATATTCCTGGAAATATTCATTACCGAACCCCCATTACTTAAAGTAATAATTTACTTCTCCCTCTCTTCTACCTATCTTGGATATCAGTTTAGTCATTCACACTTCTTTTGTAGAATTGCTCCATTGCTCCAGCAGTTTCTTAAGGTTTCAATTCTTGGTGGCTTCGTTTTCCCTCAGTAATCGAACGCTCTATGGGGATTATGCCGCTGATTATAAAACCTGCCCCCTTTAAGATCACTCCATATGTATGTGCCACTGAAACCAGATCTTTCCTACATCTTCGATAGTAACTTCCATCTACATCGGTCTCCAATATACTCTCCCTACATGTTGGTATCTATTTCCAAAGGAATTTAAGTATTTAAGGAACGTGAATTGACAAAACACATTCCTATTAAATTCTTAACTTATCTTATGTTCCTATAGATGTGAAATGAATTGCTTTTATATGCAAATATTACCGCAAATCTCAAATAATGACCAACGTAATGTATTACAAATGAAATTATGCAAAGTATCATAACAGACTTTGAAAAAATTAGGTTTTAATTAAAATTCGTTCTTAGACCGGTTTTGAAGAATCTGTGCTGGCTTATTAGACATGAGGCACGGTTCACACGCCAGGTAACATCTCCAACAAAATGAAATAGGCTTGTAATGGCAATTATGTATGTATGCACAAAGTCCTGATATGATTACATTCGAAATAAACGATATACAAATTTTAAAAAATTAAAAATTTAAAAATTCTACTATAATTGAGCCGTTTATTCTGAAACTTCAATTTTTTTTTTTTTTTTTTTTTTAAGAGTAGCCATTAATTCGATTTTTTTAAGTGACTTATGCCACTTCCAAATACGCGTATAACTTACTATTTAATTGCATATGAGATATATTATCATACCGCACCTATGAATTTACTATACAATAGAATAATTACCTGCTGAAAGGATGCAATAAAATATCTTTGAATTGTCGTGTGTGAAACAAATTGAATTCAATATCACTCATACGTCACATATGTTCGTACTTTTATTATGAATTCAACATATTAATTATGAGCATAATGTGGATTAAATGTGAATTTTACTAAAAATCGATTAGGTACATTTAGAAATTTATGAGTTGGTATTTTGCCTTTATGTTTATGTTACTTTTTGAATAGGCATTTAATTTGGTAATTGCTTTAACCAAAACTACAAAAGTCCCATCAAAGACTGCTCCATCGAAGAACTCCTTATAAATCCACTTTTAAATTAATAAAACAATTGGAGGAAGGTCATTTAAAGCTAAATACTGAGTTTGCTAGGTCTCTGATCACGGTGATCTGCCTAAATGTCTTAAGAAAACCTCACAAGAAAATTCTAATGAATTCAAATCTTTCGATCTCGGTGACTAGTTCATATAACATTTACATGAGATAAGCATGTCCCCCAAATTCCTTGTTCAGAATATCCATTGTATGCCAAAAGAAATTGTGAATCATCGGCATACAGTGCTCACCATTGACAATGGTAGCTTGGCTAACATACGATGTAGCTTATCAAACCGCTTATATTGTGTTTGTTAACAACATAAGTGGCCGGACCTACTGTTTAAAGTCGACTCCGAAGGGCCAAACTTGTGAGAAACTTTTCCATGCTCATTTTTATTTGCTTTCAGAGTTTTTGCCAGAAAGGAAGTCGCTAATGTCTGAACCGTGGCATTGCCAACACACTACCCACTAGACCTACATACATAACATACATAATTGGCCATTACAACCCTTCAGTCAGGATTACGGCCTAGCTTCTCACACCACTTATGTTGCGTGGCTAATTTATAACATGAGTGGCGGGACACCGTTTTAAAGTCGACTGCCAACGACAGATTTTTTGAGAACCTTCCTTTTTCATGGCAATTTTATTTACGCTCAGAGTTTTTTGCAGGGAAATCTGCGAGAGGAAAGCCGCCGAAAAATATTCTTTCATATCGTTTTGATCTGACGAGAATTCGAACTGGCCTTCACTAATAAGCCAACACACTAACGCTACAGCTACGGCCGACTCTGCATATATTCAAATACACTTTTTTATTTTAAAGTTAAATTAGGAAAGTGTTTAAAAATTCTTCATTAAAGAAATTTTCGGGGAATGTTCTTATGTTTACATCACTCAGTATCATATCAGCTCCTTACTATTATTGCCATGATCGCTTACTTTCAAAGTTAATTGTGAATTGAAAATCCTAACTAGCATTCGTTCTCTTTTTGTGTCTTCTTTCCTCTGCTTTCTTGTCAACTCAAATCAACAACTGCAAACAACACACTTTCACAACAAAACAAATAAAGGTATAATGAATGTGTGCAAAGCCGACAAACTGACACTTATCATTTTGTCGCACATATTGCTGATGCAAGTTAAAGTTTGAAGAACCAAACATTGGAAACTTTCAATTCAAATACGCGTTTTGCATTTAAAACTTAAAAGTTAATTTGCAAAGTCTTTTTGCGAGAAGGCAAAAGCAAACGGGATGAGTACACACTTGTTGAAGTCGCAAATTCACTTCGCTCCTACTAAAGCGTTTGTAAGTGCTTGATACACGTTTGCAAAATATAATAAGAGTTTTGTCACTGTAAATCATCAAACGTGCAAAAGTTCTAATGGACATGGCGTCAAATTTTATCACATCTGCTTGAGTTTTTTTGTTGCCTTAACTGTAATTGGTAAATTTCTCAATTGAAATTAGACAAACAAAAGATACACACAGGGTTCGGCGAACAGATAGCAGAAGCCAGCAATGAAGAAGGAGCGGGTCACCATTTTCACAACTCTATAAGTACTGTACGAATTTTTGAAAAGAGAGTGAGAGGATCAGCATTTGAAATTAACTGGTCTGATGTATTCGTACCTACTAACAACGTTGATCTTATAAGCATAATAGTTGCAATAAGTATGGTACAACGTTGACATCGAACTCATTGAAATGTTTGATTCATTATGGGCTACTCTTTGTTGAATTTCATAAATTTTAGAAAATACTTCAAATACTCATCAATGATCGAGTCATTCGAATTATTTCATCAACGAATTTAGCAGTCTTAGTTGTGGTTGCATTTACAACAAAAGAAAAGACACACAAGCAAAAAACACAGAGCAGCAACAGAGCCAACACACCACACAACCTACTAGTGAGTACTTTAGTGGCCGTAACGATTCATACTCATTTTGTGATTATTGTATATGTTGAGTCGTGAAACTCATGCATAGTGTTAAATAGGAATGATGCGTACTTCAAACTTTGAATATGAGTAGTATGAGTATGATATTAAAATAAGAATGAATGCGTAGAAGTATCAGAAATTAGAGTATGATTCGAATCTACTCAGCTTTTTGAATACTCATTGCTGATCTCTGATAGATAGTTGTTGGCATTCCATATACAGTTTAACAGAAGCAGTGGAAATATCATTCTGAGGTAACATTTGGGATATTTTAGCCTTAGACATGAATCATGCAATTTTCGATAATAATAATACTGTCATAAAAGAATTTCTTTTCAGTTATCCGAGATTTTGCTGAGAGACACCTATCATTCACAGAGGAAGACGGACGTCGAGATAATATTCATTAGAAACTTGATTAAGGCTTGGACATGCAAATAAATTTAATTAAAAAAACAATCACCGAATAAGCATTAAGCAGCATTGAATATGAACATGACCTTTGTCTGGAGTACACTGCAGTAATCTTATGTCAAAAGTGCTGAACTGGCTCAAAGGCTTCATATTAAGTGGAAATTTATAACAAATAAACGTCTACTGTTGCAGCAAAGCAGTTAAAGCTGTCTCCGCATTGCGTTGCACCCTACAAATTGTTTACAATTTTATTTAACATCATAGGCCCTTATTAGGGCCATAAAGATTTTAAAAAAGGGGATTTTATTTCTTATTCCAACTTAAGTATTTATCATCCTTTGGCTTAGGTTTTAAATTACGGATTACAATTTGTAGCACAAAAAAATACGGTCATTCATTCAGTTGTATTTAATACATCTCTGTACCCACAAATAACTGAAATACGTTTTTCATTTTCATTTTGTTTGTCACTTAAATTTTTGAATTTATGTCTACTGCAGATTTTAGTAGCGGCCAAAGCTTTGAAGACTAAGTGTAATGAGAGGTAAGTCGAACATGAAATTCATTAGAAGATTTCGTGACCTAATGAATCGACGGTAGAGACGGTGTTATTGTTGTAGGGAGGTCATATTTCTATTGTGGTGTTAGGGCACAATATTTTGTACAAGGCATTTAGAAAGTAATTTCGAATAAAAATATGCCACTGTGTTGTAACAGTCCCAAATATATTTTGGCTGCCACTGTCTTCAGATCCGAATCGGATCTAGACTTGTGGTATATAGAAGAAACAATAATCAAAGGAAGGTGTCCGCTATTTTAAGATTTACGATTTGGAAATTAATTCAGTATTGGCTTATTAGACGTCAAGCCACGATTCAAACCCTAAGCGAGACATCTCTAACCTAAACGAAATATGAAAAAATATTTCTTCAGCGATTTCCTCCCACAATTGCCATGAAAAGTTTCTTAAGAATCTGTTATTTTGCGAAAGGACCTTAAATTGTAGATGTCGGCACTCATTTATAACAATTAATTCACACAATAAAGTAATGTGAGAAGCTAGGTTGCAATAACCATTATGTTAGGTATAATATGATGTGGAAGAGTAAATATTGTTCCTATTGAAGTAAGCGTTACAAACAAACTTTTGATAAAGAGAATGCTATTCGCCCAATAAATTAAAAATTAAATTTTATGTTTTATTTTTCGTTGCTATTGCAGAAGGATAATATTTCGTTCAATTATGTATGTCCTGGATAACAGAATTATTCACTTTGATATTGTGATAATCAGGAGTAATGAAAACCTTTTGAATCCTCTTCGAAAAATGGACAGAAAGTCATTCAGCCTTTTATAATTTTTTGTTGTAATTCGTTGCCTTATATAAATTAAGTGGCCGTTTCATAAATCTCGTCGTCCACAAAAATCAAATTGGCAGTTTTAGATTCGAATACATGCTTTGTAGCGAAATCTATATCCTGCAAACCAGAGAGAAATCAAGAGAGAGAGAGAGTTCAATTGACATGGTCGATGTTGTAAGGTGGAATAATATTGTCATAGGGAAACTTTTTCACATCACTTGACCTTGAGCAAAACTTTTATAAAGAAATATAATAAAAGGTTTCAGCCAGCCTTCAATGAGAGCGTTATTGATGCAAGTTGCAATAAAAATGTTCATTTAGGAGAAAACAAAACTAAGCTGACACTAAATATGGCAACCATCTCATTAAGTTACACACAATTTAGGAATGTGAACGAACCTCCAATCGACAGATATCAAGAGTGTGAATCAGAGACCAGCAATCAATCACTTTTTCGCTACTCAATAGTACAAATGAAATTTTGAATATGAGTGAGTCATCAATATTGAAATTTAACTACTCTGATTCATTCGTACTTACTACAACATGATATTATATGTACAGGTTGCAATGAGTTGAGTACAACATTTTACATCGAACTCATTGCATTGGAAATATGTTCGATTCATACGCCTACTCATTTGGATTCATAAAATTTAGAAAAAATACTTCAAATACTCATACAATGTTTCGAGTGATTCGAATAGAAATCAATAAGATCATGCGTATTGTTAAGTATAAGAGTGATGAGTACTTCAAACTTTGAATATGAGTAGTATGAGTATGATATTAAAATAAGTATGAATCGTATAAGTATCAGAAATTATGAGTATGATTCGAATCACTCCTCTTATGAAACTCATTGCCTGAATCTCTGCTGAATGCCGAGCAGTAGGGTGACTATAATAATGAAAACTCTATGATTTCTGGCAAAAAATGTGAGAAGAAATAAAATTGCCTTGAAAAGTTTGACAAAAAAAAAATTTTGTTCGGAGTCGACTATAAACTGTAGGTCCCGCTACTCATGTATAAAATTTACACACACAACATAAGTGGTGTGAGGAAATTTGATCTATAATCCTGACTGAAGGATAGTAATGACCAATTATGTATGTATGTATGTGATTACCTCTGTTACAGAGAGGCTTAATCCTGTTTGTAGTAAGCAGTTCATGCGTGATTAAGAAGACGACCGACTAACTTCTGTACTCAAATCGTACGGCCATCCAATACGCCATAGAGGCTCTCAAGTGCCAATGTGTGGCATAATACGTTTGATTGTTACATAAAAAACCAAGCATAAATGTATGCGGGATTACATATTTTTTTTAATTTTAATTTTTCAAAACAATTACAAAGAGCTTAGCCCAGTGGCTTCAATGAATATTCTATCAAATTTCAATAAATAAATAGAAGGAAAAAAGAAAAAAAATAGAATTTTACGTACGCATCATGCATTTTATAAACAGCTTATCTTATAAGAAGTAACTTCATTGAAAAAGTGAAAACTTGGATTTTTATTGTTCAATTTCAAAGGCTATGTTATAAATCCTTGTATTTTTTTTAATCAACAACAATCAAATTGTATAAAGTAACACAGAAATCATAGAAAAGTTCCAAATTATAAAAAAAAAGAAATACTTTATAATTTATTTTTCTCATATGTATTCATAAAAAACCATAATTTGTTTACGCCATGGGAAACAACAATTGAAAACTGCTTTTAAATAACAACTGCGATTAGCCAAAAATGAAGCAGAAATTAAATCCGATATACTCATGGTTTTTGTCATTTAGTTTCAAATTCCATTACACATTAGATAAACATCATAGTATAAATTCGTTATAGATTTTCCATTAAAGAAAGGCATTTTTTCATTTAAAAAAAAAAATTATTTAAAAAATATTTTCCAAATGCATAAATAAATAATTTGAATAAAAAAAAAATACGGCTTTTAGGATCATTTTATATCGCGCAATAAATACAAATAAATGTTGATTTGCATAAAATATCGTATCGTTATATGTGCAAGCGTATGTATATTTAATCCATGTGCCATAATAATGTAGAAATTTATGGTCCTATAAATTTATGTTTCAATATAAAATATTTGCATTTTTTTTCTTTCCTTCATTCAAAAAAATTAAAACAATATACTGGTATAAAATTACACTAAAAAATTATTAAAGTTCTTCACAAATCTTCCAAAAATATTCTTTACTTTCTACTTTTCGAAAAAACAAAACCTTTTGCAATGGTTACATGCATACAGCCAGGGAAAACATTTAAAGTTTGATAGTGATTTTTTTTCTCACTTATATCCCCAATTATATTGTTAAGTTTTTACCTTTTAAAAATTTTTATTAAGAGCACGTTTGTTATTCATCTGCTTATGCTCTTTGCGATAAACAATAACAATTATTACACAATTGCTCTCTAGATCTTTGTAACGGAGATTGCCTTCTTCACACGCACAGCTTCTTCACACAAGACTGACTGAACTTCTACGTCGATTTTTGCATGCTTTGCCTTGCCTTTTATATAGCGACGTAAACAGTCTGATAAATGTTCTCATAAGCCAAGTTTCGGGTTTTCGCCTTCTCGAGAATTCTATGAATGTGGTTTACATTCATGTATGCCCTTTTTTGTTGTTCTTTGCGTATCTTGTTTACGTTCGTACATGCAGAGTTGTTATTGTTGCTTATTGTTTACTTGTTTATTCCTTTTCGTTATACTAATGTTGTTGTAATACTTTTGTTTATTTGCTAATCAAGTAAACAAGTCCGTTGTTTTATTTTTGTAGCTTTTGTTTAACATTTAATTTCCATTTCCGTAACAATATTAATTGTTTTGGTCTGCACTGTTGTACGACGACATCCAGTTGTAGTTTAACACAAAAACTTTTACCGAATCATTCACATTTTTTGTTTTGTTTGCTGATTTGCATCGTTAGAATAAATTCGAGCTGGACAGTAAATTAGCACAAAGTGCATAAAAGTGTTACAAGTTTTGTTTTAACCCTTTATCTTGCGGTAGATTCTTTTAATTTCGTATCATTTAAACTAATTTTTGGAAAAAATGTAGAAGGATGGGAAAAAGATAGCTGAAATTGCTGAAATTTTGAATTACACGCTCTTCAAAAAATATAAAAATAATATCGCAGACAACAAAAAACAGAAGCCACATGCTAAGAAAACAACCGAAGTCGTGGACCGTGCTATTATCTGAAAGTCAAAGAAGGACCCTTTCATATCGTCACGCAATACTGCAACCAAATTTAACTCCCAATTTGTGTTAAATTTATCGTGAAGGCTCATAGGCCGAGGTCTTAAGGACTCAAAGTTGTATAGATGCTCCAGCCAAAAGCAACCACTTCTATTAAAAACAAAGTATAGTAAAGAACTTTACATCGCACCCAGCAGGACAAAGGCCTTGCATTTTCAACAGTGGCTACATGAACTTGACGACGTAGACGATATTTGCTTAGACTCCCATATTCAAAGCAACTTTTGTTCAACAATAACTTAAAAGTCTGCACGGTATGACCCCCATTCAAAAGAATAAAAGTTAACTAGAAACTTATTTAATTATTTATATTCTAAAATATTGCTACTTAAATGAAAATGGTGTAACATCGTTTAACATTAAAATGATAAATAGAATCTACAAAACCAAAAACAACGGACTTGTTTACTTAAGAAATAAACAAAAACATAACAACAACATCAGTATAACAAAAAAGGGATAAACAAGTAAACAAGCAGGCAAGAAAAACACTGCAAGGGTAAACGTAAACAAAATACACAAACAACAAGCAAGAAAGCACTCTGTCTCTTTGAGTAGCATAAATAAATGTAAACAATGATGCTTAAATTCAGAGAATTCTCGAGAAACTGACCTTCGCCTATGAGAAAATTTATCAGAT
>QOCX01002146.1:0-14936 GCA_005959815.1 Sarcophaga bullata | reverse complement strand
GTATTTACTCAGTTTCAGGTTATAAATCATCCTGCTGTGCATTAAATTTCCCAAAACTTTTTAATTACAACTTTTAACTGTATTTGTATGTGTAGGTCTGTGTATGTTCACAAGTTTACGTATGCCAGACTTTCTCTAAAGTTTATATTTCTGTCTTCCTTTCTCTCCCTGACATTTTTTCTGTTTCTGTCTCTGTCTCTCTTGAAATGTTTTCTTCGTTAATACGTTGACATTTTCAATTATTAACATATTTTGTTTTTGTTGTTGTTTTTGTTTTTGTTTTTATTTCTCTTCGTATATCTTCTTTAATTTATCTGTTATCTTTTTCTATTCTTTTTTATTATTATTGTTGTGTTATTTTTAGATTTACTTGTTGAAACTGCTGTTTTTTTGCTTTAGTGGTTGTTGCTGTTTCTGATTTTTCTATTCTTCTTTCAGTTTTCAAGTTCAGAATTAATTAAACCAACATGTTTCTCTTTCTTTTGTTGTTTTTTTTCTGTTTTTTCTCTCTGTTTTTTTTTAGTCTTTTTCTCATTATTATTCTGTAATAGTTTTTAGTTTTATTTTGTTTTATTTTGTTTGATATACGTATACTACCCCCATGCATGGTTGTTTACCTCCATTTCAATCACATACATTGCTTTTGGTGAAATAGTCAGAATCTTAAAAAGAGTTAATTCTATTCTGTTTCTTTTCTTTTTTTTTCTAGGGATAATCTGCTGATGGTTTACAACTTTCTGTCAAAATTTTTTTGATGATAATTTATAATATTGGCAGTTACACAGTAGGTTGATTGTGACGCTCAGAACCATGTTGCAATAACCGGTCAATGAAGTGATCATATTCGGATCAATGCTTTAGTAGTTAGTTTTAGCTAGTTTTAGCCAGTTTTAGAGGGCCACTATACTACATGTGATACCTCAGATATAAGATAAAATAATTAAAATCGTTGCTGTCTCTGCTATGCACTATACACTGCACACTTCACAGTAATGTTAAGCAAGCTATAATGAGTCTTAATATAATATTCGAACATTTTTGATGCTCATAGATGTATAATTATTCCGCGTTGTTGAGCAATTGGCATGAATTCTAAATCTGTTTACTTTAAAAATATTGTTACGAAAATGGAAATGGTGTAACTTCGTTTAACATTAAAATGTTAAACAAAAGCTACAAAAGCAAAATAACGGCCCTATTTGATTGATTGACTAATAAAGAAGAATAAAACAACAACATCAGTACAACGGAAAAGGGATAAACAAGTAAACGAAAAGCAACAACAACGCTGTAAGGACGAACGTAAATAAGATACAAAAACAACAAACATGAAAGCATAAATAAATGTAAACATCGTTGTTTACATTTATAATGATTTCGAGAAGGCGAAGCCTCGAACGTTCGCCTTCAAGAACACTCATCAGACTGTTTACGTCGCTATATAAAAGGCAAAGCAAAGCATGAATGGTCGGAGTAGAAGTTCAGTCACTCTTGTGTGAAGACGCGCTGCGTGTGAAGTAAACCAATCGTGGTTTAAAGATCTCCGTTACAAAGATCGACAGAACAATTGTGTGATAATTGTTATTGTTTATCGCAAAGGGCATAAACAAAGGAGTAACAAATGAAGCAATTGTTGTTGTTAGAATCAGTTGTGAACAGTGGCACACAAAATTGTGCGAATAATAAAGAATTTAATTAAATTTAATCACAAATTTATTTTTATTTTTATTTGCAATCTACGAGCTCATATTTCAAACGTTCTTAAAAGGTAAAAATGTAAAAATAGCAAAGCAAACTTGAACTTCCGCTGGAAGATACAAATTTAGTAGTTTTAACTACACAAACATGTTACAAACCTTTAGTCGGGATTACAACCTATCTGCTTACATCTATCCTAGCTTCTCTTATCTATGACTAGTGAGAGCGTCAACTCTGAATGATAACTTTTCCAGAAAATTTTCATGGCAATTTTTATTGCCTCTTAAAATTTTTGCAAAAAGACTAATGAGAAGAAGACATTGAAAGAAATAGTTTTTCCTATAATTGTAGCCCGAGTAAGATGTTGAACCAAAAGTTCTTGTCTATAATAATCCAACACACAGCCCTACTAGATTACAACGACTTCAATGGCCGATAAAGCCAAGTATTTAGACTCGGAATGACTAAGC
Organism: Sarcophaga bullata; assembly: GCA_005959815.1. Taxonomy (NCBI): domain Eukaryota; kingdom Metazoa; phylum Arthropoda; class Insecta; order Diptera; family Sarcophagidae; genus Sarcophaga; species Sarcophaga bullata. Next base: position 12,768 of record QOCX01002146.1, on the reverse strand, counting down.
TATGCCTGTTGAAGAGCGTCAAGCTTCATTTGGGACTGGATGCTTCAGTTCATACTATTCTCTGAGCTGAGGCTGTTCCATTGTACCCGATCGTAAGAGTGCGATAAATGGAAGAGTAATACTTCACAAATGTAAAAAGGATTGCTTTGTCTAGACCTAAGTTTGGTGATACTGAACGGATACGAATTGGTCCCATAACCAGTACTCATTAGAGTATTTACTATTAAGATATAAGGTAGCAAATTATACATTGTTTCAATATGCAACGTATAGAATGAAGATCGAAGTTAAGAATAACGTTTATAGTACTGATACCAATAACAACCAATCATGAGGAGTATTTGGTAATCCATTTGTATGCAAGTCGTGTTATATTTGTGTTGATTAAATGCAATCCAATCGGTGAACCTTAACTGAAAAGTATAATTTCAGTTTAAAATTATTGCATCTCTGATTTGATGAATTCATTCTTTTAAAGTTCTCCATAATTTACGGTGATGTAAATTCACTGTTTAAGCAATGCGTTGTTATTTTTACAACAACAACAAAAAAAAATGGAAATAAAAATGAAAATATTTTGTTTATAAAATGTCTGCTAACCTTAGTTGTTTTGTTGTTTTGTCCTTGAATTGCCTTAAATTTGTGCATGAAAAATAAGGAGAAAAAAAACGCAAAAAATTTTTTGTTTTCTTCGTTTGTCTTGAAAACAGCCTCAAGCAACTGAATGTGTGTGTGTGTGTCTGTTCATTAAATCTTTGAATTTTAACTTATTCTTCTTCTGCCTCTGTTTTAGAATACTTTGGACCTCGTTTAGAAGTACCATAAACGAGTATTTATTTGGTCTATACCACCTGGTTGCGTGCTTAACAGTGTGTGTGAGTGTGTGTGTGTGAGTTGTAGTGGCTGAAATATCTCAAGTTTTACTTCAAGTGTCTTCTTCACTCGCATGTACGTTTGTTTGTGTATGTTTCTCAAGTCCTTCAATATGTTCTCTTAACATTTTATGGTCTTTGACATTTTTTATTGTTTTTTCTTTTTTTTCTCTCTTCTCTTTAAACTTGGCTTTATCGTGTCTGTAGGCCAATTTCTTGTATTACATAATTTTTTTTGTTTGTTTTTTTATTGTTGTTTTGTTTTATTTTCTCTTGGCTGGGTGTTAAGCTGATAAAAGGGTTCGAAAATTATTGTGTGTTTCAGCTTCTTCTTCTCATCTCACTTGCTTCGTTGGCTATTTTATTGAATTAAATGTTGCAAAGGATTTAAATTTAATTATTTTCCTAGAAAATTGTATATTTTTTGTATTGAAATTGAGAAATTTAAAATTCTTTAAAGAGAAAAAAGAACATTAAGCGAAGGAGATACTTTTCAGCAGGAGAATACTGTGCATAATTAACAAGAATTTCATTAATTTGATTGCTCAATTCAATATCCCCGAAAAAAACAGATTCACAATTAGTGCAAATAAATATTTGAAATAAAATTCCAAAACTATGTACAGAGATTACAGGGTGTATTATACAATTCTCCACACGAAATTTATTTGGTCAATACAGCAGTCCTTTAGTGAAGATTACAATCTAGCTTCTTACATCAGCTAAACACACTTTACATGGCTGTTATATTTTATTTACTCTCAGAACTTTGTCGCAGAGATATTTGTTCATATTCTGCTTTGTTTGCGATATCAAAGCTGGAGTTTGTAGCACAAGCTTGCTCAAGATATTTAGCAATATTGCTTATCGAATGGAAAGTTTTAAAGACTTTTGATTATGGAGTAGGTAAATAAAGGTCTACTGAAGAAAAGCCACAAAAAAGGGATTACTTAATCATGCACTTGAAATAGTACCAAGTATTTAAAGAAAAGTACTTTAAGTTACAAAATACGCCTATTAGGAAGTATCTCAATCCACTGTCTTACTTCATATTTGATGCACAATGTTAGGCAGACGTGATTTACATCGTGATCTTGTTGTAAATATAGTTAGAAAAGAGATCGAAATACGATTGTCATCTGTAGCTGTTTAGAAATAAGTTCTCTATGAAAGTATATCCTTTGTGGGGTATCAGAAGGCTTCCCGGTTGATATATTTAAAGGGTATTGAAGCCGCTGTATTATAATCAATTTAATGTCGTCTAATGTCCATGATGTAAACTGGATAGTTTACAAACAAATACTTTAACTCCACTTATCTTTAACTTACTTATACATACATACATACATACATACATACATACATAATTGATCATTACAACCCTTCAGTCTGGATAACGGATCTATGTTTTATCAGACCATTTCAAAAATAACATATATATAAATGCTCGTGTGTGTGACAAGCTCGCCATATCTAGTATGGTTAGTGGTGTTGGCTTATTCGAGAGTCCAGGGTTCGTATCCCCGTCAGACATCAAAACGAAATATGAAAAAAAAATTTCATACAAACACAAACACATATCACACACAGATTTCTGGCAAAAGCTCTTGAGAATAAATAAAAAACAAGAGAAAGTTTCTCAAAAGATCTGTCGTCGGGAATCGACATTAAAATATAGGTCCCGGCCGACTGCAATAGTATTAAAATTAGGCACGACACAACATAAGTAAAAATGAAAGCTAGGCCGTAATCCTGACTGAAGGGTTGTAATAGCCAATTATGTATGTATGTATGCTGTGTGTGTTAATTTTTCAATATGAGTGGCGGCACGTACTGTTTAAAGTGAATTGGAGAACGACAGATTGTTTTATGAAACTTTTTTCGTGGCATTTGTTGTCTGCTGAGAGGATGTGGTCGAAAAAATATTGTTTTTCATTTCGTTATTTTTTTTTTTGATATGTTTGACCTGGGGTTTGAACCGAAACCCCACGTCTAATAGGCTTACACATTATAGTATCTCCGGTATACCCTGCTTGAACGGGTAAACCTTTTCTGTGGAAGGGTGGAATTGTTCCATTGAGAGAGCCAGTTCGGGCGGAGAGTCACGTGCAAACGAGTGGCCTAGAAAAGACAATGGGCCTATCGTTTAAGCGCATTTAGTTTTTTAGTGACCATTTTTTGTCTGTAAGTCAGCGCTTCATGGGCAGTCGTATGAAATATGCATGTTAAAGGGTGAAATTTACACAGGGGACGAACTTATCAAGCGGACTACTAGGGCCTTGCCTGAACATAAGGATCAGTGTTGGTAGCTTGTGTTCGGATTTGTAGCAAGTGGTTCGTCATGGGTGCTTAATCGTTCAGACTGAATTTTAGGTTAAAACTGCCACCTCGTCGTCTCTCGGGTGTTCGGTCGTCCCTCTCTCTCTCTTTTTCTTCCTCTCATATCTTCCATTGAACGTTGGAACGGATGATGACAGGAGTATTACTTTGTTGCATACTGTACACCATTATCCATTACTTAAATGCCTTGAATGTCTGAACAATTTCATTCAAATTCATGCGTTCGGATTAAAACTAAACCCCTTTTTGTTAAAATACAGATTAAAAACTTGACGTGAACAGTGCGTTTGATTGGGATCTTCTTTTCCAATTAGTTTTCTTTTTCTTTTTAATTTCATTTAAAACAATAATAAATACGTTGATTTAATTTAATTTTTTTTCTTTTTTTTTCTTTTTCCAAAAACATTGTCATTGTTTTAGAATTTAAACATACTTACCCACAGTCATCATTAATTTAATTTAATTTTCTCTGTGCGACACTTTTCAACTTTTTAAAAGCAGATGATACTTGTTGTCACACAAACAAAGAAAAAAAACACAATAAAATTTTCAAAACTGTTGTTTGTTCCTGTTGTTGTTGATGTTCACTTCCGTTATACATTCATTCATTAAATTAATGCATAATGAACTGAGAGTATTTCTTTATTGTGTGTTGTGTGTGTGTTTGTGTGTATTGTGTTAATTCAAAAAGCCCATATGAATGGCAGTGTAGATATGTAAGAATATGAGGATTGTATTGTGTTATATTGTATGGCAAGTACTTGAAGAAAGAACAAGAAAGAGAGAGATAGATTGACAGGAAATTTAAATATACATACACATACATACGCACATAATCAAATCAATTATAACAGTAAAGCGTGTACGTATCATAAAGAGCAAATGATTAAAGAATTGAAGCCAGATTATAAATGGAATACAGTTTTGCATTCTTTTTATCTCTCTCTCTATCTCTCTCTCTCCCCTCTCTTTCCCGCTCTCTCTCTTTCTCTAAGTGTTTCTGTTTTCTATACACACCATTACCATTACCATCGCCATTATAATTACCAATACAAATGAGAAATTTAAATACTAATCAACTACCATAGCAGCCTTTTAGGGGGAGGGTGGTTAGATTCGATTGTATTTAAAGGACAAACAAAGTGGAATTTATATTTTTTTTTTTGTTTTTTTTAATAAATTTAAAAATGTTTTGTTCTTTTTTTACAATAGTAATATACAGGAGAATTAAGTGTGTGTGTGATGTTGTTTTTTTTAAGTGTAAGAAAATTTACAGAAATTATGAAAAAGTAAAATGTTGAATGGAAATCCATCAACAAAAATGGTGTCTTCTTTAAATGTGATAAATGTGAGTGAAATAGTGATTGTAATAAATTTAATATTTTTTTTTTGGTTTTTTTTTGTTTAAGTACTAATGGAATATTTAAAAAGATTAAAGAAAAGAACATAACGTTCACAAATCTAAAAGGACAATAGAGACTTGATCTACTTACAATATAAATAATAAGAGAGAAAAAAAAACTACGGAATTATTATTTTATTTGAATCATACAAAGAAAATGCGTGTGTGTAAGTGTACGTTGAAAAATTTTTAAATCTTGAAAAGAAGACAGTGCACAGTGGGATAGTAGAAGAAAAAAGTTTATTCAATAATGCTTGAACTACTAGAAAGAAATTTAAGATACAAAACAAAGTCTGAATAAGTTTAATTTTAAAACGCCAATACTGTTAAATATGTTCCAGAGCAGATACGTAGGATTTGCATAGAAAATTAGTGTTTCAATCGACTCCTATTAGTTGCTCTCCGAAATAATTCATGTTCTCGCACAAAAATCTTAAGATACATTATGCTGTTATGTGCAGAAAATACAAATAAAATTGAAAAATAAAACGAGAACGCAATTAAGAGCCATTTGGCATCAGAATGCTATCCCTTCGGTGTTAACTTAATTCATTTTCCATTAAAAATTCTTCTAATTTAGACTATAAGAACCCACACAATGACTCAATAGAACTGGCAATTATCTCCGAAAAGCAAAAAGGTTGTAAAGAAAAAAGGTCTGAAGTCACAACAACCTTATGTTAAGCAGGCTTTAAAAACATGGCTGACTTTGGTTTTATAAGGCCCATTGTAATACAGTTTCCATCATGTATCAATAATTCCTTGCTGGCATATCGAAACCGTGGTGATACATTTATGAAGGTGTGAATTCAACTGAAATCACTACCGGCTACTTACGTTCTGTGGAAAATTTTGTGTGATGAAGAACACTTGATATTGGACCTTAAGTCCGATTAAATACTACGAGGTAAAGACTTTTTATAGCTAAGACTGGGAATCTTAAAAGACATTGATAGTCAATGACACGATTCGCTGTAAGACTACTGGAGCTTACTAAGCGCCTGCGTAACCAAGCCCAAACTAGCTAATCGCACGTATAATTTCATTTCAATTCTACAATTGTACCAGTCTCTGTAAATGTATTAGCTTTGTTGTTGCCTACAATATCTCCATGTTCAGGTACCCGGTATCCATATGGCTTATCTCCCTATCTCTTTCAAAAGACACTCTTTCTAAGGACGCGTTACTGCTTTCAAACTGTGTTTGTTAATATTGCGCGAACCTACAGTTTTAGCGCCATATGCGAACAATAACTTTCAGAAGTGTTTGCCATAAGATTTCCCTCTTTTTGTGGGTGACAGAAGCACGTGGATAACACGTGTGGTTTTCTTTATACAAATGCCAGCCTAGTTCTTCATTAACATTTTAATTTTAAATTTGATTTTACATTTTAAATTAACAGAAAATTTTTCCCCTTATCAACCCACTGTGCACATTGCCCTTTTTTGATTGCAGATAATGATTGATTAGCACTTACCCTTTGTGGTTTTGAAACCCTGATTGATGGCTCTTGTCGTACGTACAGCTGCTCGATAGATGCGCCAATAGAAAAACAACATGACAAACATCGGTATGTAAAAGGAGCCGAGAGCAGAGTATAAAACATAGCCGCGATCATTTGTCAATTCACATTTCCAGGGACAGGGCGGCGGTGATGTATACGATGACAATGATGAACTTGCAGACGAACTATAAGTACTGGTGCTGCGTCCGTCTGTGGTATCATAATATAAGGCTGATGAGGGATCATTATGGCTATTATACGGTATATTGCTGTTACTACTACTGCTACTAATACTCTCTGAACTGTCGCTTGTTGCGAGTTTGTAATCATCCATGTCGACATCGTACTCCTCAACATCATTATCGTCATCATCATTGTAAAGTGCAGATAAATTATCAGTAGTATCGGTATCGTCATTGGTATTAGTAACGGTAACGGTATTATAATCATCATCAGCCAACTGATTATTTTGAATTTTATCATCCGTTTGATGTGTTTTTAAATGCGCATAGTAGGGATCATATGGATTAAATGAATTGTACAGCAACGCAGTTTTTGATGAGAACGATGACGATGAAGATGACAATAGTGTTGAGGAGGATGATGATGATGATGGGGTTACTTTTCTGGTTTGACGCCTTTTTCCTTTTGTTTGTCCTGCTACAAGTGTTGGTTTTTTTGCAGTGGCGAAGTTGGTGACGGTGGTAGATGTCGTAAAACGTTTTTGTCGTTTTCCTGTGTATTTTAATGATGAGGGTGCTACCGTTGTATCTACAGCTACAGCTGCAGCTACAGCTGCCAATGGCATTGTTGATGCGGTGACTGCTATTGATGGTTCCGGTGATGACGATGATATTGTACTTGTTGTGGTGCTAGTGCTAGTGCTGCTACTGCTGCTGGCATAATACAGCGTAGAATCTCCTCTTGTATAAGTTGGTTGCATTACGGGCTATTTGAAAATAGAAAATGAATAATAAGACCAGCGTCAGTGAAGTAAAAATAAACGACAAAAAAGGTTAAGAAAAAAGTGTGCATAAAAATATCGTTAAAATGTTCATTGGTTTAGAAAACAAATAAAGCTCGGGTGTTTTACTATTTTTTTTTGTTTTTTTTAGCAAAAAGTTGTCCCCTAGTTTTTCCCATCATAAAACTATAAATAATTATATGCATTTGCTTTGGCTTTAAGAGGACTCAAGCGGATTGAAAATTAAAGCTTTATGATATGCATTCCGTCCACCTTATACTCAAAATTATTTTCTAAAATCTAAATTAAATTTTAAATTTCATTATTATGCTTAACAATGCCTTTCAAGGTTTCCTGGCTTTGTTACCCTAAAATTTAGAAAAGAACGGCCACGCCCCACCGCGCAGAAACACCGGGAAAGGACTTTTTGGGGGGGGGAGGCCCCCCCAAATATTTAAGGTTTTTGTCTTTGTATGTCTGCCAACGTTTTTCAACTTCATTTCCTGCCCTTGTTTTCTATTATTTTATGAGGGCCATTTATTTTACCCTACTTTAGCAGTGAAATATTGTTGTTACGCCATGGATTTTGTTAAACGAAATCCTTTAAAGAGTTCATAGGGTTTTTTTTGGAAACGAAATGCTTTTGTAAATGCAGTTTAATCATGTGCAAGTTATGTTTAAAGCTCTATCCTTAAAGAAATACAATAGTTTATCGGCTCTTGGTTGGTCCTTTTTTTTATTCAGAAAGTGCAGAAGACACTAAAGCAGAAAAAAGTCTCTTCGGTTTTGGCTACGTATGTTCTTATGATTTTTTGAATTTTTCAAAACGTTCATGACGGTGTAGGATATTATGCCAAAGGGCTTGGCTGGCTTGAATTAATTCGCATATGTTTTCTTTTTCCATTTTCTCTTTGTATTTTTAATTTAAAAAACCCAAAAATATTTTCCATGTCGGTTTTTGTTTGAATTTTTTGTTTTGTTTTTTTTTTTTTTTTTTTAACGAAGCGAAAGAGAAACAAAAACGAAAAACAAGACGAGAAATTAAATTTACAACTTTCAAGTCTACTTAAAAACTCATAAAACTTGACCAATTTATGTCAACCATATATTTGCCGTTGAAGGACATTTTTGCCTTTTCGTTTAATGTTTTGAGTTTTTTTTTGCCCAAAAAAAAAAAAAAAAAAAAAAAATTGTGCCAAACAACTTTGAAAGTTTGAGCTGTTGAAGGACAATAAAAAAAACAAAAAATTTTACGGCAATAAGGCAAGCTACACTTGCAGCATCTAGTAATTCAAGCTCTGCTTTCATATACCATCCAGAAGATTCAACGAGAAAGATTATGAAATCTTCTTAAGGCAAAAAATTCTTTAATAGGTGCACTGTCCCATAACAAGTGTGTACCCTGCCACATGAGTATGGCATTGTTTGTTTATTTTCTACCAGACATAAGCATTTTTTTTGTTTTGATAAAAAAACGACCCAAATTAAGGGGGAATCCCTACTTAAGCGACTGTTTACATTACACATGTGCGTTGTGGCACAATGTTGCCTCTAAATGGCGACTGGTTCATATGCAACATGTACGTGGAGCTAGAGAACTAGGCATTGTTACCGATGTTCATTACCAATTTGAAGAAAGCTGGACATACAAACGAAATTCCATTTGTAATTTGCTACTACAGAACAGAACGAAATTGAAACATTTAGTAAGGAAATGATTACAACCGCTACAAAGTAGACTTTGTGCGATAATAATAAGAGAAAAAGTTCATGAACAAAACAAAGTAAAGCTTCGTAGACTGTGCCAAAGCCAGTACTGACACTAAGAATGATAATCCTGAGTGTTTGATGGGATCAAAAGGGTAATTGTCCATTATAAGTTTCTACAATTTGGTTAAATAATTGATTCTGATGTCAACTGTTAGCAACTATTAGCACTGAAGCAAAAAAAAAATTGATTAATTAATCAGCAGAATAGGTCTTGAGTTCCATCATGACAATGTCCGCGTCCATCTTTTGTGAACGGACAGACACTATGAGAGAATTTTCTATTCATCCACTATGTAACACGTATCTTGATTCTTGATGCTTCTACCGTAGTCTGGTAGATAGTGTGCTAATCTAGTACACGAACGCCTATAGCTCAACTCTAGGCTCAGATGTCTTTTACAAGACGATATACGAGGAAAATGTTTATTTCGACGACTTCCTTTCAACACTATTCTGGCAAAAATCCTGGTAGTAAAGTAAAATTGACATGAAAAGTTTCTCATATCTGAAGTCCTCTCACTCGTTCATAAAATTAACACACACACACAACACGAGTGATGAGAGAAACAAGGTTTCAATCTCGACTAAAGAGTTGTAATGATTAATTAAGTAAAGCAGGTAGAGACTGATTAACTAAACAAGAACGGCATGATGTTTACTTTAATATTTCAAATCCTTTATAATTATTTTTCACAATACGAACTTAATATACCATGACTATATAAGGTTGATGGGGTAAAAGTGTTCCCATTGTAATGGTCCCTTCACCACTGAAACGTCCCAAAAAAAAAAAAAAAATTTTTTCCGAATTTATGAAACAACACATGAACAAAAATATGCTGATTTTTTTTTTCTATACATATAACGGTAGAATGCATGTATATTTACTTATGTATTCTACTTATTGTGCCAATTAAATCAATTTAACACACTACATTGCATGTCCCTATGCTAACCTACATTGTTCGTATAACAAATACATTGTAGAGGATACACACAAAAAATGTCTATGAATATGGAAATTTGTTGTTGTTGTTTGTTAAATCTATTTAACAAATAACAACAATTGAGAATATACATAAATGCTGAAAAAACAAATGAGAACTAAAAGTCAAATTAAATAAACAGACAACTGGTGACACAAAAATGGATGTCAATATGACCTGCACAAAAATAATGTCACGCAAGTATAAAATAAACAAAAGTTTTCGCTTAAAATAATTATTAAACAAAAGCTATTGCCAAACACAATTGTTTTAATAAAAATGAAGAAACAAAAAAACCGGAAAAAAATAATTCAAACATGAACTCACCTTCTGATCCTTCCATCCCACTAGTGGTGGAAAACATATAACAAATGATAGAACCCATATGCCGGCTATTAAGCATTTTGCTTTTTTGGTAGACATTATGCTGGGATATGTTACGGGACGTGTAACGGCCACATAACGATCCAATGAAATGGCACATAAATTTAATATGGAGGCGGTACACATCCATACATCCACCGCTAACCAAATGCGACACCAAACATCACCGAAAATCCATACCTTAAATAGGAATTTGAAAACATTATTAAAATCCGAACCGAATAGATATTCCAGCCATTAAAGCTTATGTTTCATATTAATTGTGAAATAATAACGTTCATATGCCTGACAGCAATCATATTTCTTACCTTAAATACTTCCCACGTTGCTGAGAATGGCAAAACGGCTAAGCCGACCAATAGATCGGCCACGGCTAAATTAACAATAAAAAAATTGGTAACACTGCGTAATTTATTTGAACAAAATACGGCTGCAATAACTAAAAGGTTGCCACCTATTACTAAAACATTGATAAATTCGAGTATCGCTAATGAGATCAGATTTGAGGGTTCCGTCCATTTTACCGCCCTGATTAAACTGTCACACTCCGTTTCATTCATGGCGGTATCTGAATAATGGGTGTTGAATTGTATTCACTACCTGCAATTGAAGAAAAAAGAAGCCATTTCCAGCTTAATTTAATAATCATTTCGGAATTTTTATGTTTCTTAAATAATTACGAATTTATGATAAAAAAAAAATTCATTTTCTGAGAGCAAATTGAGTTAAAGTTAAAGCAAAACAAACAAAAAATGCAAGTTATTGAACAATAAATACAAGTCATCAACCACACAATGCATATCATCAACCATAAAATGTAAGTAATTGGCCACTAAATGCAAGTTATTTACAAAAATAAAAAAAAAAATCATCACCAAAAGAAGTATATCATCGAAAATGCAAGTCATCAACCAAAAACTGCAAACAAGATCCAAAAAATACAAATCATCGTAACAAAAATTCAACCAGAAATTACAAGTAATCGCTAAAAAAGATGCAAGTCATCGGCAAAAAAATGCAAGTCATCAACCACAAAATGGAAGTCATCAAATAAAAACTGCAAGTAATCGGCCAAAAAACACAATTCATCAAAAAGAAACTACAAGTTATCGCTAAAAAAAATCAAGTCATCAACCACAAAATGGAAGCTGTCAAACAAAAACTGCAAGTAATCGGTCAAAAAATACAAGACATCGACCAGAAACTGTAAGTAATCGCTAAAAAAAAATTCAAGTTATCAACCACAAAATGGAAGTTGTCAAACAAAAACTGCAAGTAATCGGCCAAAAAATACAAGACATCGATCAGTAAACTGCAAGTAATCGCTAAAAAAAAACAATTCAAGTCATCGACCATAAAATGCATGTCATCAACCAAAAAATTCAACTAATCGACAAAAAAAAATCATCAATCAAAAATGGTCGGGTCATCGTCCAGAAACTGCAAGTCATCGACTAAGAAATATTCAAGTCATCGATAAAAAAATGCAAGTCATCTACCAAATAAATGCAACCTGCGAAAAGTACATTTTGTTGTAACCATACGTATATAAAAATGCATATTAGCTGAGTGAGAATTATTAAAACGTTTAGGCTCTAATGAAATATTACTTATAAAATATTGTTTTGGCATTATACAACATACTTGCTAGGGGCAACGGCTTTTAAAAGGCCAATGTTTTAAAATTCCCGATACCAAGGGTATCTAGCCTACTAGATATTCCATTTCCACCAATCTTTTTACTTTCCTATTTATCCTGATTTATTAAAGGTATGTACATACAGATATTTGCCGAAAAAATGCTGATCTTCCAACGATGAAGGAATGGTTTTTTTTATCCATATTTACCTGCCAACAATTAGGTTCGTTCAATCAGAATTCTACTGTATTTGCACATGACCGTTGTGGTATGGCAGAACATACTGTATAAATGACATTTTGAAGCATAGTGTGGATCATGAATTTGGTTTTTCGCATTGTATTTCAATAAAAAAAAAAAATTAAAATTAAAAAAAAAATTGCCCCCCACATTTGTTGAACAAACCTTACATTTCAACACAGCATTGCGTATAAAACAATAAAAATTTCTTTTGCCACATTAAATTGATACCATAATTGTGATTAACGTTAATTGACGTTTTTAATTTATCACAATAGCTTATTATTGTATTTAGCACACACACACAAAAAACACATACATACGTATACCCATCCATATACGATTGCTCAGTTTTTGATGTTCTTTTTCCAATTAAAATTCCTTGAAGGCGTATGATTAATATTTTTTCTTCATTAAATTATAATCCCTTAACAATACTCATACGCTATCAAGCTGTTGCTACTATATATGGCTGCTGCTGTCACAACCGCTGCTGTAAGTATCAATCATTTTAATTGCTTTGTTCATCACTTCACTTCAACAGATTAAATTGTGATCCCTGTCAGACAGCAGTAGTAGCAATAGTAGCAGCAGCAACAGCAGCTTACAATCGAAATCGACTTAATAAATGAACAAATGCACTACAGCAACATAATCGAAACAACAA
>QOCX01002145.1:11419-24052 GCA_005959815.1 Sarcophaga bullata | reverse complement strand
TTTAAGCAACGTACATATGTACGTACGTATGCTGGGAGTAAACTATTGTGCTTTATAATTCACTGTTTCTGAACGGAAGGGAAGGAATCATTAACACGTGAAATCTTAGCTGCAATTTAATTAAGCGGTTAAGTTATCTCCTTTAGATGATGTCCGTCTAATCCTCAAAGTAATTCTGAAAACCCTTTTTGTTAACGGCTTTTTTGGTTTAGAAGTTGGCAATATTGTAAAAGTCTTTGACAGTGTTGGATACGTTTGATTTTTAGCGATTAAATCGCCAATATTACACTCTGCAAAACTACCTCACGGTATTGCTTTTTATAGCTGTCTCTCTGGGGATATCTCTTACCCTTCTTTATAAGCTTCAATGTACATTCCTCTGCGCTCCAAGTCTTCTAGCAGGTTTCGCAAATTGTATTTTCAATTCGCTTAACAAAATTCCGCTGGTACCAAAATGAACCTCGGGGACTGAGTTAAATTTTATTGAAGTTGATACTCCTTTGTTTAGTTTATTAGATCATTGGTCCGTGTACCAGAAGGCATATTTTAAAATTTTCGTCGTTTTTACTTAGCATGGCCCATTTCATTTGTGCGTATAACTCATCAAGAGGATCCTTCAAATAGCACAGGAGGAATTTCTCATATTCAGTGCGTCCTCATTAAGAAGTAAACACATCCATCGAGGCTCTACTATCGAGTTAACTAACTTTAACATTTCCAACGCTCTCTATTGCCAGGGATACGGAATTAAGGACATTGTGTATTAATTACCTTCATTCATTCTCTCCTTACATCAGTGGACTGACCTTGAATTCCTTACTAGGTGACACACCAGTCAGTGCTCGATACGAAATTTAATTTTTTGAGAAATTATAATTCTACCGATCTACCCGATCTCTTCTACTTTGGCACGCGACCCTAAAAGACTTCAGGGTCCTGACAGATATTTCAGTTTCACCAAAGAATTCTAAACCATCCAACCCTCACATAGCGCGAGCCATACGACTTCGGTTGTACAGAAAACTCTTAACCTGTGTTGATCCTCAGCAATTTAGTAGCCCCATATGCTAGATTTTCAGCCTGACAAAAGTGCTAAAGTCGGAAAGTCTGTGCCATTGTGATTCTTCTTTTGGTCCATAATTAATAAACAGTATCAAACAAAAATCTCTTTAAACGGGAGATACTAACGACTTTAAAGACAAGTTTTTTATGGTTGGAAAAACCCAACCCTACAATTATACTAAGGTCCCCATCAGGAAAGTATACGTACCTGAAAATAATAACCTATAAGGGAGGGATCCGCACTAAGTCCACATAACATTAAATACATGGAAATGAGAGTAAAGCATTCCCTTAATAACCACTATCAAAAAGAAACAAACCAATGACCAGAAAGTTTTAAAATTACTTTCTAATATGGGATAGAGATTACACTTCGCATACGAAATTAAATATTTAAAAAAAAATCTAACGGAAAAAATACACGGAGACCTCTATATCCACAAGGCGAAACAGAAATTAAAATTATAACTAGACACTCACTAGAAGGACGCCTTAAATAATAAATGTTTAGCGAGAGACTAAGTAATAGAATAATGCGACTTCTCTCGCTCTATGACGAATGCGATGCTGCCAGAATAAAAGCGAAAAGAAAAATTTCCGTTTTCATCCAATTAATTTAATATACACAAATTATAGCTGGCAAACACTTACATTCCTTTTATCAAATGCGATTCCTTAATCCAAACACAAACCAGACGCGTTGTAATATATAATAATGCGTATACATAGTGGATAGCATATAATCATCGTGTGAAAGCTTCCGCTAACTTAGGTGAAAAGTTTTCTTATTGCTATACATGCACCGTCCACAATTACGATATGACAGTACAGGTTGTTTATGGTAGTAAGCAGTACCCTTTCGAATAACGGCAGTTTGGTGAGTTTCTATTTTATTCACCAGCACCAGTCTAATCACCACACGCGTGTTGCAAAACTGCCACCACACTGGAAACTCACCACACCAACAAAATTCACCACACTTCCAAAAAATTTTTAAATTTTATTTGTGCCCCCCTCCACGAGCGGAAAGGGAGAGGGAGAGAGACCAATCCAACACAGCGAGCATTCAGCAAAGCGGCAGCGCCAGTAACACACATTTCTTCGTCCATTTTCCTTCCTTCTTCCCCCACAAGCAACAGCACCCACACCAAACCAGCAGGCAACACACGCACGGGCACGCGACACACACCACACACAAATTGCCATAAATTTACTATTTTTCCTAAAGCACTTAATTTTATACTTATACCTAACCAGGAAACGGAAAAAGAATGTGCGAAAGAAATAGTTTGTTTTTTTTTTGAACGAACAAAATCGAATTTTTTCAACCCACCAGAGTTTCCAAGAAGCAAAATATTTGTACTGCATCAGTGTTTGACCATTAAACGAAAAAATGTATTCTATGAAAGTCGCTGATTGATGACCAGTGTTGCAAACTAGCAAATTTTGAAATATGGTACTTTTATAACGCAAAAGTACTTTTTTGCATCAATTGTATCGTTGGAATTTTTATTGTCGCTAATCAGAGTTTTTTTTGTCCGCCAGAGAAATATTTTTCCATATTTGCATGTTATGGAGATGGTCCTGCCATTGGGTTTGAATTCATGGGCTCACGTCTAGTAAGCCAGTATAACACGATACTAATTCATTTGCTTTCGTATTCAAAAAAAACTAACTTGACCATTACGTGAACGTGTGGCGTAAGCCGGGAATAAAGTCTAGTTCTTCTTTAGCATTGCGTTGAAGCAGAGTGTCGCATTAAAATTGAAACGACGCAGACATAAAATAGTTTAGATAATAAAAAAGTACGTACAGAGCGTAGCGGGATACTTATTTTTTGTATATATTTGAAATGAAAGACTACTAAAAAAGTACAAAAGAAACTGAATTTTTCAACCACTGCTGTTTTCTTTACAACAACATAACACAGCTGACTAGTTTGTTACATTTCGATGTTCAAAAGAAAACAACAAGCAAATGCTCAAGCACAAATAAGGAAAAGACGAATATTAGAAATTTATTAAAATTATTGCCAGAATTTGATGAATTAAAAGGATATTGCTAAAAAATGGAACATGAAGCGAATATATTCTTAGAGAAGAGCTTTGGATACTTTGCCAAATTCAGTCCATTGGAAATGTTAACACATTGGGAAGACATTGAGAGAAGTGAGTTTTTTGAATAAGAGGCTTTGGTTGACAAGGCTTCTGGGGAACCGCACTACATTACGGGACATTTTACGTGAAGTGCCTTTGGAAATAAGGAAAATATATGCTTTGGCTTTGCTATTTAAAAGGTAATTTTTAAATTATTAGAAGAGATCACATTTAATTTGTGGTTAGATTAAAGATCATTTTACTTTTTGCTAGAAAATCACGAAAGGAGAAACATTTTAGAAATGCAGTGAAATTTTAAGGATCAGGCGCATGTACATTGGTTGTGTGGAAGCATTTGTATCCACAAAAGCCAACGTTTAGGAGACAGTTTAATGGATACATTTTTGATCAAATGTTGGGTAAAGCCTTAAAACATAAGTCATAATTTTTTATTTTGTTGCTGTGAGTAATTATTGTTCTTACTTTGCAGGTCCCTGCTGATTTAAAACGATACTATTATAGAAGATAGCCGCAAGGCATGTTTATGTGTGATATTTTACACCTTGGAAACAACCTGTCAGTATTGGAATTTCAAACAAGAAAGTTTTGGATTATAGATAAACCGTGCTCTTACTACTCGACAGCTATTAAATCATTGGGCCGCTTTAAAACAAATGGCGCGATTTAAATTAATCTTTTAAAAATTGGCCTGGCAGATCGCAACTTGTACCCATGAGAAATCGGTTCGAACTATGCCAATGATGAATGGTCTCAACAATTAATGAAAATTTAAAGACTTTCTGAAACCCATTCAGGTGGATTAATGTTTGTTTCTGCGAAATACAAGAAAGCTGAATTGTACTGTTGATGCGCTAGACCAACTGGCAAATAGCTCTGGTTGGCTAATTACCTCTTTTGAAAAAAGGATTCTCGTATACCGCGATACCTGTACGTTAGGCAAAACACGGAAGATGTAGATATTAAAGCTTGGTTTGGTGACGCGCAAGGTACATATCCCCCCATGCATTTATGAATCAAGCATAATTTACTTTGTCAGGTTTTTGGCAGCAAATCAATTATATTGGCCTTTCCCAGAGGATAGCTATTAATTTGTATCCATGAAAGTGAATTTCTGCAGAATACTTCCCAATCGATGCTGAAATTTTAGATACAGAGAATTCCTTTGGTAGCCAGGCAAAATTATTATCATTTAACCCTACAGGCCAGGTGAGCTGCCTTGTATATGCCAAGCTAGTGTGTGGCATTATGTGCGTTCCATATAGGCCCAAGTTTTTCCGTAAGTTTTTTTGTGTGGGAATAATGAAAAGCTATGTTTAACTGACGTTATTATTTCGTAAAATAAAAATGAGAATAAAAGTTTATTCAAATTTTTTCTAAATTTTTTAATTTTTACATATTTTTCTTATGCTAACCAAAGTTTTTTGCAACGTACACCCATTATCCGCGATTACACATATTAAGTATGAGTCTTCAATCTTGAATGGCTGAAAGAAAGTGTTTTACAGACTTGGTCGTACCATTAAGTCTGCTCCTTATCTCCTTCTTCTTTAATCCATAATTCCCAGAAGTCGAAAATTGCGAAAAACACTTTTTAAAGAAGAACTAAAGGATAAATGATGAAGTAGACTTGATATGTTGTGAAACGCAACAATACAATATAAGCAACCAGGATATTGCAGGCATTATGTATTTTTATTATACGTTGTATAACCCGCACTCTGACAAACGCACAGTTCAACATTTCAAGTAAATAAGAAACTCTACCATCTGGCAACAACTTTGTCAGTAAGAAAGAAACACAAGAGAATTAAAAAATAAGAAAATTTCTCCAGCATTCAAGGGTAAATTTCATAGCAATAACGGTTGCGGTGGATCGAGTTTAAAAGGATTTTTTAGTTAAAATAATAGAAAGAACTAAAATAAAGTAATTAATGAATATAGTATTTTAATTTATTAATCGTATTATAATAGAATTAAAAAGCATTTGTGTTGTGATTATAATACATGCATGAAAATAATTAAACCAATTCAATTAAAAACTTAAAATTCATTAAAGATAACGAAGAGAAACAGAAAAAAAACAACAACAACCACTTTCATACTTTTTTTTTTGCTTTTTAAATAATCTTGAGGCCGGCGCAGAAAGATAAAACCTTCAATAAAATTCGTTAAATATACACAAATTGAATAGAAAAAAAATCGTTTTTAGTATAATTTTTTATGCAAACTCCTGCGTTGTTCCAAGACCAATATGATAACAGAGTTCAAGAGTGTAAAAAGAGACTGCATTTAAATCAAGAAAACTTGATCGAAACAAAATGCATTTAAAAATAGACTTAATTTGAAGCAATAATCGAACAATGGCCGAAAGGTACGCCGCAGAAACCGGAGAATCTGCTTGGAGATGAAGCTGCCAATCTAACAGCGGAGCTGGTGCCGACGCTTCATAGCGAGGCTGACAAACCGCAACTCTTCAAGCAGCCGAGTCTTCGATCATGTAAGTGTTGTCATAATTGCCTTGTTGTTACTTTTAACTCTTTCCATTAAAGAAAAATCTAATTGCAAGTGCTTCGCATTTGCATAAACTTGTTGTACGCAAATTGTATTCGATTCCATTTCATTCTGATTTTTAATTGTGGTATTGGATAAATGAGTATGTGGTAACGGATAGTGGTCCAAAGGTAAATATGTTGCGGAACGATGTTCTCTTTTTATTTGCAATTATTGAAATACCAATGAATTCCATATTGTGTTTGTTGTGTACAATTTTTTAAATCAATTTTGTTTTGACCGACGTCAACACAATAAATGAATAAATACGACAGAAAATAGCAATAACAAAACAAAATATACGAAGAAGAATGTAAAAAAAACACACATACATTACAAAAATAACAAAAATATGTGAAAGAAAAAGAAAACAAAAAGTGGACCAAATAAAAACAAAAACAAATCACTGGCAGCAGTGGTTTTTGAAGATGAAAGCACAGTAAATGGTTGCCCAGATTGCTGTAATTTATGGTGAAAAATTATAAAATTAATTAAAAATTACAATTTACATTATATCCATTAAAATTCTTTCTGGTAAGGATTACGACCACCTCCCCATGTATGTTTATGTTATCCATAACAGAGGAGCATTAACATTTAATTGTGAACGATAAATCTGAGTTGGCCTTTTTCAAAGGATTTCAATAAAAGTTTTTGGCCAATTCGCATACATCATTACTATTGTCAATATTTCTATCAATACGGATTATTCTTATAAATAAACAGTTTTTTAAAAACAATCTGAATTGCATCTTTGAAACTTTGTTTTGACTAATCTTAATACGAAATGAACCCTTACTCCTAAAAAACAATTCAAGATTTTTGGTCCTGGAATTAAATAACTTAGTTGGCAAAAAAGGTATTCCTCGCTTCTATTGTCAGTCGATTTTCCCACAGTCTTTTTATTGACGGACAAATTGTTTCAAGCAACCCTAGGACAAAGGTTATTGTCACTTTGTCCGGGGAAAAACAGATTACAGAGCGCCACTAATAAGAATCCTTCCACATACTCTTCTGGAAATGCCCATTAATGAAATGTTCGCTGCATTTTCAACAATCCACATCAATCTTAGCTATACTTCTAGAAGGCAACCGTCTTCAGCTGGTTCCATCATGATTCGACAATTTCGTTTTTCCTTACGTCGGTTTTATAAATTGACAACCTTCCATTACTTTTTTCACCATCCAACTCTGAAGTGTGAGTCTTTTTGAGAACTTTTTTTTGAGTAATCGTAATAAAGTGCTGGTAGACGATTTGAGTCCCAATACGCCTTCAGTACCTTTATCAATTTTATCTGAACAGAAAGAAGAAAACAAAAATTTTTATTAAAACTTTTACTTGGACCTTGTAAACAATTATTTGATCTGCTTTCAAATATGTTGCTAACATTATCTGCCTGTAAATTATTTTTAATTAATTAATGTTCTTTTAAAACCCGAGTATACGTTTTTAAACGAGTCATAACCTCACATAAATTAAATTTGGTAAAACCAATAGCAATATTCCTTATTATTAACATTTAATTCAGTGTTCGAAATTTTGCCAATCCCAAAAATTGGGCTTTATGACCGTTAAAGAAAATAACTGAGTATAACTAACTTTTGATTCGTGGTAGCTGGTTTGATGTTATTAGTCATAGAATAAAGTGTAAGCATTCTTAACTTAAAAATATATTTCAGTAAAGAAAAAATAGTCTTTGTTATATAACGTGTATAAAATGAAATTCATAGTTTTTCATTAATGAAGACTTTATTTAAGAATGATGAATGAAAACAAAATACTTAATATACCTTATACAAACATTTATACTATTATTTACCTAACGTTATTTATATGTCTTAATAAAGAACCTTTATTTAGTTATTAAATTATTCTTTAACCATTTCATAACAATATTATATAAAGTTTTTTTTTAATTTATTTGCTCTACTTACCTCATGTTGCTTTTTTTAGTAAGATATGAGATTGCTTATGCCTTTAGATATGAAATTGAATTTTTAATCAAATAAGGAAGGAACAGAAAGGTTCTTCATCGTTTTGTATGTTGATCTAAAACAATAGATGATGCTTTCTTATTGAAAACAATTTAAAACATTTTGAAAAACGTTTATTAGCAGCTTTTTTATTTGAAAAAATTTAATTAATTACTGAAAATCAGCCTGTATTACTTAGTTGGCCCTTTTTTAAATTATGTGCCACAATATTCTCAAGATAACTTACAAATTAATGAAAATCTTTACCTTTTTTAAAAAAGCAATTACATTAAGAAATTCAAATCGATAAACATAAGCAGAAATGTTAATTCCCACGTTACCTTAATTTCAACGTTTTTGACGTCAAAAGCCAAAACTTTGGTTAGATTTAATGGTTCTTTGTAATAATTTGTTCTTGTTGGTTATAAATATGCTTGGATTTAATAATAATTGTCATTTAAAGCTTCAGTTAAATTTCAAGCTAGTTGCTCACACGTGCATTACGTTCATACTAAAAAATGCCAAGCCTCAACTAGATTGTTTTGGATTTCACATGGGTTATGTCAGAAATATCAAAGTTGCCTAACTGATTTGATTTATTATAATTTTGATTTATTTATTTCTTGAAGCGTGGCTTAAAATCTCAGTGATTAGAATGTAAATTGTGGTTGGAGTAGGTCAAGTAATTCTGTTAAGATTTGTTAGTGTTTTGGAAGTATTTTTTTTAAGATTACCTTTCAAAAATAATTTTAATTTGAAACTTTATTGCCACAATTGTAAGCTTTTAACAAAGTTTCACATTAACTTGCGGCTTCGAGCGCTCTAGAGGGTGTGAATTCTATCTTTCGTTTGCGGTTTGTAGCTTCATTTGGTTATGGCAATAAAGCTTTAATCTTTCATACCAAAAAAAAGTGATTTAATATTATTATGTTGTTGTTGTTTTATTTGTTTTGTTTTGTTTTGTATTACGTTTAATTAATCGATACACGCATTTCATCAATAATGCTTCCCTTCGTACAATCTAATTTTTTTTTAAACTACATAACATTGTGAACGAAAGACTAATGCCCATTGAAGAAAGTAGGAGCATATGGTAAATCTAAATTAGTGGGATTAGTAAGTAAGAACAATTTAAAGGATGGAAAATAAACTTTTGTAAAAATTACAACAACTGTAATTGTCTTGCTACTACACTAAAAAAAAACAATAAATCTTTTAACCATACATATGATATAACATGATATATGTAGTATGTATGTATATAATATACTATGTTGGTGATGTAATATAATATATTATTGGTATTATATCAAAATAACCATGACATTGTCTGTAGGACAGTCCTTTTGTAAAACAATAAATATTTCTAGTTTTTCAGTTTTTCACCCTAATTAAGGTAATACCCAACCCATTCCATCTATTCTTTGCTTTTCATTTCCTCCTAAGTTAATGCATTTAAACATCGGTGACATTTGTTGTGTTTTATATCCTTTAAAACATCTATTATTGAAAGAAAACAATGCTCGTAATGTTGTTTTTCTTGGAGGAGAGAGAAATATTATGGAAATGCAAATTCATTCATGGCTTCACTTAATAAATTTTTTATTTTTTAAATACTCAACAACATAGGTGATTGTCCTAGTTAAAATAAACTAATGGTACTAAATATAGTATTTTATTTCAAGTTGTTATAATAATTTTATTTTATGATCTGGTGCATTTGAAAATAAGAGGCTTTACAAAATGTTAGTATACATACACACCAAATGAGGGTTTTTTTTTTTTTTTTTTTTTTTTGGCATACACATAAGTAATTAAAGGCTGCAAAGTTTCGTTAAAACTCATCATTGAAGCCAAATTTTTGTGCTTTGAAAAACCAGTAAAAAAAACGTCATAAATCTATTGGATTAGAAGCTATTTTCTTTTTCTTTATTATTATTTTCTCTAAATAATCTTATCTTTTTTTTTTTTTTTTTTTTTTTTTTTTTTTTTTTTTTTTTTTTTTGTCAATCATTTTAAGTCTCCTTTTTCGTTCCAATATTTTATTCTACGTACGACCGTTGTACTTACTTGCAGTTCTCCTACCCTATTCAAATAAATACTAAATTTCGTTTCGCTTTTTTTTATAAGTCCCCATTTTATGTGATAATAGTAGAATCATTCTGATTTCTTATTCCATAATAAAAATAAAGATTGAATGAATTGTTTGGTAGTTTTTTTTAAAAGCAAGACCGCATTTTTTTGGCCTCTTTTAGGGCCAGCCAATAATAAATACAACAATAATTAAGAAGATTAATTAATAATGTTTAATGTACAGATAATGGTCCGTAAATTGATAGCCATAAAAAAAAATTTGTATACAATGACTAATTTGTTTTACTTCAATTACTGGAGGAATTAATTTTATTATTCAGCAATAAATAAGAAAATTTTTTATCTTCGCTAAAGGTAAATGTTATAGAAAGGTTATTTCAAACAAAGGTGTATAATGCAGTCCATAAATGCTAGTAAAACCTATTCAAACGAAAACAATAAGATTAATGCCTGACTATAATGGGTAGTAAGACGCATTTGTTCTTAATTAAATATTATACAATCTTAAGGATAAGAATTTTTTCTCGAAGTATTATTAAATGAAACCCCTTGTTTGGACCAGTCCTCGCCTCAACCAACGTGCACAGCTAATTATGAATCATTAATTCTTTCTTTGGAATTCTAAAAGACCATATGAGGTCCCGATAACTCTCATTCGATAGCTTTTCCGGTTTCCACTGTAAAGTGAAAGATTAAAGTGGGAACCAACATTATGTGCTTCTTGGAAATTCTTAAGGACCATTATGGTCGATAAAATCTCATTCGATATGGCCCTTTTCCGGTCAGCTGGAAGTGAGACAAGCGGACAACACATTATGTGGTTCATTTGTGGCGAAACAGGCTTAATCTACTAAGCGAATTAGCATTACCTTTAATGTTTGTATGTATACTAAAAAGGGTCAAATTAAAAATGTTCATCATTTCGTTTTAAGAGATTCTCCGCAAAAGAAATTTCGTAAGAAAAACTTGAAAAAACCCTTTAGCTTCTGCCTGGCCTAATTATAAGATATGGTTTAAGATGAAAGCAAGACCACTACTACACCGTTCTCAAGTCCGAAACTTTTTTGCTCTCGATGAAAAAAACCTGCCCTCCCAACTACATCTTCGTTTTAAATCTATTCGTATAGGCCTCTTATTGAATGCGTCTCGTTGTGAAGTTTGTTCAGAATTGTATAGGAATTAGTAGTAACCTTACTCTTCTCAGCCTACCTTTTACAAGTGCAAATGTGTTTGACAGAGGGTTTCAATAATCTAACCTCTAAGCCGATATTTTGGTTTGGCTTCTTTTGTGCCAAATACATCAATAGGTAGGCCAGATAATAAAGGAATCTTAAGGCGTAAATTTTTGTTGTAAATTTTGTTAACAAAAAGTTACCGTAAGTCTGGGGTTAAAGGTAATGTTGTTTTGGCTTTAAATTTAACCAGCTCCACAAAAGACATTCTTTCACAAAATGGAATAAATTTTTCTGGAAAACCTATGAAAAGTAAATTAAATTGTTCATGAAAAGTTTCCCTCAAAAAAATCTGTTCGTTCGGAGTTCCGACCTGTTAAACAGTAGGTCGGCCCCGGCACTTCATGTAAATAATTAACATAGACAAACATAAGCCGGTATGAAAGCTAAGTTCGTTATCCTGACTGCAAGGGTTGTAATGATCATTTAATGTGGATGTTATTGTAATATATGTTGTTAATGAAGAAGATCAGTATCTATAATATTAATTTTAATATTAAAATAAAACAACATATTTTATTTTTGTTTAAGTGATTCAGAAGAAAGAAGAACTGCCGAAGGAGAAATTTGTCGAAGATTGGCGAAACACTCCCCAGGGTACTGTACCAAAACACCAGAAAATATTAGATTCAGCAACTTTTAAAAGGAATTTTACCAGACAGGTGGTTTTAAAAACTCAGCTATGCCACAATCAATTTATATTAAATCCTACAGGTTTGACTTCCCTTCAATATTTTATAAACTTAATTGAAGTTTAAATAATTATTTATAGAAAACACGCAAACACAAAAAATTTAATAAATAACAAACAAACATTCATAATGTTGTTCATTTAAATGAAAAGTGTAATGGGGTTATGAATAAAATAATTGTTTATAAATAAATAACTGAAGAGAAAGTATTGTTTATTTTCTTTTTGATTTTTCTAATTTTAAAGATGGGAAAATTGGGTATACGTGGTATTTTTTCACATGGAATTATGAATATCGGCCTTTTGTTTAATTATCCCTATGGTGTCCCATTGGCCTCTAATGAGAAAACGTAAAACAATTTTTTTTCAACAACAGCTTGTTTGTTTATTAGTTTTTAAAATATTCTATTTTATTAAACAGGATTGCTGGTGCAAGTTAAAATGTTTCGAAGAAATAATCTCAATTGGTCAAGTTTAATCGTATTACACGGTTTCTACCCATGGGTTTCCGTAAGTTTATCCTGGTATTTTCCTTTTAACAATCCAATACTTTCTATGGTGAAAAATTTTGGTTGAATTTATTTTGGCGTGGCAATAAATCGTGGTGTAAAAGTTTCTCCGAATTGTTTGCTCTCATTTAATTTTCGTTCTTTAAAATGCAAAAATTAATTTGTGTTTATTTGGTTGTGTTTAATTTTACTTTCTAAGGGTTATCTAAAATTTATGGTCACTATTACGTTCCTGTCCCTTTGCTTTAATATTGTATTTGGCTTGTTTTGGGTTTGTCTTTGTTCGTTTGGTTAAGAAATTATTAACATGAAAAACAGTTCAGTCCTATTTGCTTGGACTCATGTTCCCTATTAATTGTTGTTACACAAAAGTTGTATTTAATCATACAAAATATATTTGAAAG
>QOCX01002144.1:0-24598 GCA_005959815.1 Sarcophaga bullata | reverse complement strand
ACACCATTTCCATTTTCGTAACAATATAATTTATAGTTTAATTGTATTTTATATATAGAATAAGCGCATATTGTTAGAATTTAAATTCTTTAAGAGAACATATGTATATATATAGATGAATTAATTGTATTTAAAATTTAAACAGTACGGTTTCGAATAATATTTAATTTAGTGAATAATATTAATAATGTTATGGTGAAAGTATAGTTATTTATAGATCTTTATATAAAAAAACGAAACATTTTTTTTTCAAAATTGCAGATGGTATTGATTGGATATCGGTTGTAAGTTGTTTCGGATGGCCTTTCAATGATTTTCAAGTAAAGTGTTCGATGTGATCTTGATCTTTCCAAATATTTCTATTCACAGAATTTTTCCAAAAAAAACTGCCAAATTTCCCTCGAGTGAATGGACACGGTATCTGCTCCAAATTGGCGAATTGGTGATTCACTCGAGGTACTTGTGTTATATAAAATTAAATAATGAAAATACAACACTTTATTAAGATGATAAAAAATACCTTCAAATGAATTTACCTTTTTTTCCTAAAGAATATAGACTAAAATACACTGGATCACTAAAATTTTCTTGATATTGTTTTCGCAAATGATTGTAATTTTCTTTTTATATACATATATATATATAAAACTTGATTTCAGTTGTTAAATATAATTCTTTTCTTTTTAACAACAAAAAAAACAATTTCTTAACTACAGATTTTTACTTTATTTCCCCCTCAAGATGTTAAAAAGAACTTCTGAAAGTCTGTATGCTCCGATCAAACTTCAGTTTGTTCTTAAGTTAATCACGTGATGTAATATTCTCCTATATAATCTATCACAAGATGATGTCAGTGATATATATTCTCTTTAACGGAATAATACTGGTTTTCTGGTTTTCTTCTTCATTACAGTGAGAGTAAAAGGGTGTTCCCTCTTAAAAAAAAAATAAGAGGTGGGAAGTAAGAAAAAAAAAAAAAAATAATAATACATAGGATTCTGTAAAGAAAATACAGTTGTAAGACCTTGAAAGATTAAGTATAAGGGAAGGTATGCCAATTATCATTAATTTTACTTTTATCACTAATAATGATAAACAATTTGGTTAAGATCTGTACTATTGCAAAAGTGAGGCATTATAATGTCGATAGCAGGCTTAAATGGAAGGCACATGTTATACATATTCAAAAGAAACTTCATAAATCTGCGGATATACATTTTTATTTAAGTTACTGCTCCGCCTATATATAAGACAAGCATATTATTTGTTGGTGGAATTGTATACCAGACTCGGCATCACATCATGGAACGCCTCAACACATTGCAGAATACTTCAGAATTCACAAAATCCACTTTTCCAATAGAACACACAGCAACTTTAACTCAAGATATAACAATATCAACTACAATCAATGGAACAATGTACTACAACACGTTATTTAACATAACCAACCATTTAGTAATAAATACAACACTGCATAATATTTCCTTCGACACAGATAGTCAACACATCACTAAGAGCAACCAACAACGATATAACAATAGAAACTACACTAATACAGCAACTAACAGCACAACAAATATAACAACAAATTCTACATGGAACAGAATACCAATGAATACAACACACGAAAACAAAAGAAAAGATATCGGGACATATGCAGCACAAAATAACAGTGAAAAGCAATCATACAATGAGACCCACAACGCAGACAACAGAATGCGACTAATTCCAAATCCTTTTCTCAGGAATTTAAATCTTGCATCGAAGCTCAATGTTTTAAACATTAAGAGCACATACTACTTTACAATAATTAATGAGTTTCACAAAAACAAAAATGGATTTCTCAAGGTTCTTGTTTATGAGTATAACATAAGGCTCCGAGAGCAAAGAAGATACAAAATTAGGCAATTTTTTAATTAATACGGCAGAAATATGCTTATCAATAATTTTTAATAAGATACCAGTGCATATTATTAAGGAAAACCATAAATTAAAGAGGAAGAAACTTCTGAAAAATTATTTTATAAGCCCATCAAGAAACACGTTTCATTTAAAATATTATTAATTTGAATTTATCCAGCTAATGCATTAGAGAAAATAATTTCTTTTCTTTTGCTGAAAAGCTCTGATTGATGTAAACAATATTTAATGAATAAATAGTAATAAAATAGTTATAGTTAATAAATAATCTGTCGATGTCAAAAAATTAAAAATTGAATTAGTTTGTCATATTCTTCCCTAGTTTGACAGAAAGCATTTATTGCAACGAAATCCTTTTTGACCGAAAAGTTCTCTATTTTTAGAGTTTTGCAGATTTCGAATTCTTCAATAGCTATACATTTTAAAATTGTAACTGGCGGTATTGATCCCTTTTTGCTATCCTGAACAACAACTTATTTAACAGTATCATCATCATCATCTGCAAGTGCTTACATAGGCTTATAATAATTACAATTTGTAACGGTAGCATTGTTGGTGAATTTAATTTTAGACTCTGGACTAGACGCGCAAGCGTTTATTGCTTTTTGTTATTTTAAAAACCGATTTTCGGACGGAGCAATAAAAACCTTATTCGTTTTATGTTTATTTGTAGATAAAGCGCACAATAGAGACTGAAGCGAAAATAAAAATTATATTATTTTTGTATTTACAGTATTTAGTCCATCTATCGCCATTTGAATATATTGAAACTCCGCACTATTTAATCTTTTGAGAGCAAGATATTTTTATAATCGTTAGTGCAGTAATTAATCGCCTCAAGCCAAGTTCGACAACAATTATCATTGGTTCGGGTTGTAATGAAAGGTCCGGATACGTTTCCCTTAAGCTGATTTCTCCATGGTTCCAAAAACATTTTTTTTATGGAGTTTGACATTTCTCTTTTTTGAAAGAGAGGGAGAGAGGAAGAGAGTTAATTTGCTTCGAAACAATTTCAGTTTGCATTGGTCAAGGCGAATTCGTATTGAGTTCGCCCTGGCATTGGTTTAATTTTATTTTTGTTCCGAAACAATTGAACAGTGCTGCAAGATACTTAAATTTTAAAAGCAAAATTAAAAACTAACACGTCGTTTACGAACATATTTCATATGGTAGACTTGTTTTTCAAGAACAATTGTTCGAAGTGGGTGAATCGTTTCAGAACAAACTTTCAAAAAATTAAAATTGTTCCGAAACCTTGGGTGAATCCAGCTTTAAAACTTGAAGCTTTCAAAAATAATTTTTTTACATTCGCCATGCTCCAGTTCACATTGGCGTATTGAGCAATGCATGTAACGTGCTTTATTTCAGGACAAAATAATACCTTTATGGCTTTAGCAGCAGCATAAAAGTAAAATTATGTTTTTATTAAAATTTACGATGTTCCAATATTTTTATTGGAACATCAAACAGTTTAGCAATCTTGAAGTGCCCAAACATTTTGCCCAAAACAACTGTATCTATTAAAAACTTTTGACTTGCTATTTTTTGACGCAACGAAAAACATCTACAATAACACTTGCAACATTTTTGCAGTGACATTAGTTATTCATGTATCGAAGTTCATTGTTGAGCCACATCCATAATAATTATAAACAACTTCATAATATTTAATACACATATAATATAATATTAATAATAGAAATAATAAAATGAATTTAATACTTATCTTAATATTAATCTTTGAAATATGAACTATCTTAATAACATAACATAGTGAATAATATAATAATAATAGTTCAGGTCAATAAACACATAGTATATATTTCAAGGCAAGATAAAACAACGGAGTTGCTGAATGTCCTTGAACCTTTAGCAATAAGCTAGATTATTATGTATTAATTTAGTATTCCCCTTTAAAAATATTAAGGGAAAACTTTTTGGCGCCCGAGAAGAAAAAAAGTGGTTATTGAACTTTTAAAAACCAAAATTATAAATTTAATTTGATAATAGTAGATGAGTTCTATTTAATGGAAAAAATTAATAATCTTAGTGATCTCGATGAAAATTCGATATTATTTAAAATCTGTATATCCGCGAGTGTTCATACAACAACATATTGAAACATATAAAACCAAATATACAAATAAACGACGGGCGCTACAAGCAGAAACTAGAAAATAAAAAAATAATAGAAAAATAGTGCGTTAGCTCAATATCAAAAAAAAAAAAAAATACGATAAGAAAAATAAGAATAATAATAATTACAAGTAAAGTAACATTCTACTCTATCAAACTAACTAACTATTATATAAAATAACATAAAACTAACATAAATAAAAGTAACATATACAGCGCAGTGTAGTGATAAAACAAAACAGCAAATACAACATTTTTAATCAATTAATAATGAACCCTCAACCAATTTTGAAGGACCAAGGAACGTAATTCTGAGATTAGTTCCGAATATATTTGTGTTGTTTCCTTAAATTTGTAATCTTATCACATTTAAGCGGTTTTTGTAATCTATTCAAAAACGGCTTAGCAACTTGAAGTTGAACACAAATAATATATTTTATATTTCGAAACATTTGAAATTATTCACTTATTTTATTATAAAAATGAATTAAAAAACACAAACCAACCTTATTTTGATAAAAATCGTGCTAGTTGTTGTCGTACAAAAACGTGCGTATAAATTACTATTAAAGCCTCAAGCCTAAGTTATCTGCTTAACGTAATGTAATGCAATTAACAGTAACGTCTACTGAATGTAAAAATGTAAGTGCAATTATGGAACGTAAAAACGTGTCATATGTTTTTATGTAAACAAAACAACAAAAGAAATAAACAAACATAAATAAAGAAATATAAATTGCAAAAAATGGAAGACAAAATTATAGATTTGGATTTAGATGAAAGGTTTTTGAGTTTGAGTTTTTAAATGTTTTGAAACAAATTATATAATAATAATTTTAAACACTTCGATCGCTCTACTTTTTATAATTTTTAATATGGCGCCTTTTGTTTTTCTTTAATTCAGCTATTTTCAGCCAGCTGATAACCAGTGTTATCACTACAGCGTTTTTAGATTCATTTCAACGATTTTATATTTGTTGAAAGGTATTTATTAAAGGTTTTATATACCATTTCTGAAAGCCAAACAATTTCACTTTCACACAAACAATTTAAATTGAGTTTGTTGAGGAAAACAAAAACAAAAAATTTAATGTTGTTGTTTATATTTTCCATATAAGTAGACAAGCAAGTGGAATTGTTTATCCTAAAGAGAGGTTAGATATTTCGGAAACCATATTTCTACGAATGTTATAACGTTTTTATCTTCTCTAGTAAAAGTAAAATGCAAACTGAAATGCTTTTCGAACGCTTTAATTAGTTAAAAATGGACAACTATATTTTTCTAATTTAAAATAAAAATAATCTCTACCTACATAATGCAACAGTGAAATAGTGTTTAATTTTATTTTAAATTATAAAAGCTAATAATGAAATAAATTATAATTTAGGTTTTATTTAAATATGTCATGTTTTATTTAAAGAGAATTCCACATACAGACAAATATAACATGCGTAAAAAATGTAAATTCTGTTTATAATTTCAATTTCCAGTTTTGGTGGTTTTTAATACTGACATGTTGTTAACACTGCTAAGCAGATGTCACGTAAAAATGTAAGAAAATTTTATTTTTTACAGATTCTTACGTTCTGGTTACGTTACGTTCTGGTTACGTTACATTTCTATAACCATTCGTAATGGTTTATACACAACAAAACCGATCAGCTGTCTCTTACTGTTGCGGTTACATTCCGTTACGGCAGAGTAACTGAGGCTTGAGGCTTTAATCGCGATAGTAATTATCGTATATTTATTTACCAAATTTTAACCAAATTGTTTCAGATTCTTTGTTTGTTCTTGTTGTGTTTATTTGCTGAATATAAATTTCATATGATCAGTGTTCCATTCTGTGGTTTGTTTACCACTGACAGTGTATAAACTTCACAGCTGTTTACAGTTTATACATTTCACAGCTGTTTACAGTGTGACTATTCACAGGAAAATTACCCCAAAGCAATATATTTTTCGACAATATAAAAAAACTTTTCGATTTGCCACAAATTCCAAGACGTTCAGCTATTGCTTTGCGAAGTATGATAGATACAGTATCGGCGATTTATGATTCTTTATTGTCAATTGGTGACGATAAGAAGATTACAAATGTCATTCTTATACACTTAGTGATGTCAAATAGATCCAGTCACCAAATCGAAATGGGAAGAACAACTCGATTTCGAGAAATCCGCCTTGAACAAATGTTATTTGATAATCAAAAAACTGAACATTTTTCGAGAAGAAATAATAGAGCCTTATTAAAAGTATCGAAATCCAAACCATCTGCTGACAAATGTTTATTTTGCAAATCTGTTCAGCATAGTATTAACAATTGCCCTTCATTCACAGCTGAGCCAGTAAGTCAAAGATTTGACTTCATAACATCTCTGCCAGCATGCATAAATTGTCTCAAAAGAGGACACACAATAGCGAAGTGTACGTCATCCAAGTGCAGAATTTTTGGTAGCTCCCATAATTCATTGTTGCATAGGTAAAACACAAGCACAAGGGGAAATAATAACTACACTGAACAATCATCTACTTCACATGGATCTGTGAACTATTCCTCGTCCGATGAGAAAGTTATTCTCGCTACAGCAGTAGTTAGTGTAAGAAATAGTTCTGGTAAATTGATACCACCAAGAGCACTTTTGGATTCCGGATCTCAATCAAATTTGACTACTGAGGAACTTGCGCAGCTACCTCGATTAAGAAGAGAAGGAGGCAGACTAAATTTAAATGGCATTAGTGAAACAAGTTCACAAGTGTTGGTCAGATAAAATCTGACCCGAGTCTCCCAATTCTTCAGAAAACTTTACTTGGTTGGATTGTCACTGGAAAGGACAATCAATCAAAGGGCTCCATTAATAATAGCGTTTGTCATTTAAGTGCTTCGATAGAAAACGGAAGCAATATTGATTCGACATATGTATCATGACTTCATGAAAGAGCATTTCACTTTTAGATAATATGCCAGATTCTTCTCACTATTTAATTTCTCTACTATTAAACTTCGAGTAGTTTTTGATGCTTCGTGTAGAACTTCTTGTTATGTATCACTAAACGATCTGCTAATGGTTGGTCCAATTTTTCAAGAAGAACTATATTCTACAACCATTCGTTTTCGGCTTCATCGGTACGTAAGCACTGCAGATATCGAGAAGATATATCGTCAAGATTAATAGACGAGAATGAAGACTAAATCCATCTGATAGCTTACAGGAGTTTCGATTAAACACCGTAACTTACGGCACAGTTTCTGCACCATTTGTAGCTAAAAGCTGTCTGATTGAATTGAGCGATTTGTACAAAAACTTTGCCTATTGGCTCAAAAGTTGTTCGCAGTGATGTTTACGTAGATGATTTGTTAACCGGTGGTGAAAATCCTGAATTCAGCTGGTTTTAATCTTGTGAAATGGTTTTCAAATCATCCTAAATTTGTCAGTACTCTGCAAAGTGAAAAACTATTGCACATCGATTCGAATTCTGCTAAGACGTTGGGATTATATTGGAGTTCGAAAAATGATTCATTGAAGTTTCATTTGGAGAATACTTTCAAGGATTTGAAAGTAACGAAAAGAAACAGTTTCTTCTCGATTATTTGTTCCTCTCGGGCCTTTGTGCCTATTGGTCTAAAATCCAAGATATTATTACAGGAACTTTAGATCCATAAGCTTGACTGGGATGAATCGATTCTCATGAGACTTGATACTTCATGGGAAAATCTCAAATCTAATTTAATGGAGATCGATCCTATAACAATCCCAAAATTAAACCTATAACCTATAACAATCCAAGATCAAACAACTTCCACGGCAAACATCCCAATACTTGGATTTGCTGACGCCTCAATGCGAGCATATGGGTGTAGCATTTATGTCAAAAGTTTCGAGTCTGGCAAAGTTACTCCCAGACTACTTACAGGAAAATCGAGGTATGTTCCACTTAAGACAAAATATCTTCCGAGACAGGAGCTGTGTGCTGCACATCTATTGGCTAAATTGTGGCATTTAAGATCGATCAAGTTTATTCCTGTACAGATTCAGAAATAAGTCTTCATTGGGTAAAAACACATCCATCCTCACTTGCTACTTTTGTATCGAATAGAGTAGCTGAGATTCAGGAGTGGTCAGAGGAAGCTTCATGGCAACACGTGCCTACTGATCATAATCCAGCTGACATTGTTTCTCGAGGAGGCCTGTTAACAAACACATCGAGTTAACAGAGAACCAAATACTATTGAAAAAAAAAGAAGTCGAATGTATTTCTTGCAGTAGAGAATCCACAAAATTGCTTGTTGGATCTAATAGAAAAGTATTTGTGATCAGATTTGTTGACTCAAGGTCGAGAAAAATTGTCCACCTACTGCAAATGAACGGAAATGAACGGATCCAGAAAACTAATTTTTCTGAGGAGATAAACAGAATTCTAAAATCTCTTGTCTTGCCCTCTAATATTCAGAGGTTAACTCCATTTATACATATATTTGTTGAGGAGAATAAATCATTTTCACTAATAAGGGTAGGTGGAAGACTACTGAATGTGGACTTGAAGTATAAAGTTTACATTATTATTACCGAAAAAATAACTTTGTCACGATCTATTTCCAAAACTTGCATTTGGAAAATTGCCATGCTGGTACAGAAACACTTTCGCGAAGCACTCTTTTGCGAGGAAATATTTGGCAAATGCGTACATTGCTTCCGCTATAAACCGAAGTGTATCTCCCAAATAATGGGAAATTTACCCACTAATAGTTTTAGTAGTCAGAGTCGACTACTGGCGTCCTATTGACGTGCCTTTGAGAATACGGCCGACCACCATTAAAAAAAAAGTTTACTGCGGCAACGCGGCGAATTTCGTCGTATCCAGCCGCGTACTGAAAGAGCTGCACCAAGCGTTCGAGAAGAGCCGACAGGCCGTCGAGTCGTATGCAGAGTCATCCGAGGTGAAGTTCAGCTTCATACCACCTCGGGCGCCGCACTTCGGAGGCCTGTGGGAAGCCGCTGTCAAACAAGCGAAGTTTCTACATCTGCGAGCTGTGGGCAACAATGCTTGCAAAAGTAGAGGCGGTGCTCAACAGTAGTCTAATTTCTCTGCTTTCGCTGCCGCCAGAATTCGCAGAAAGCTTGAAAGACAAAGAAGCGTAGTTATGCAAGCGTTGGCGTCTGCTCTGCAATCTCAAGCAGACATTCTGGCAGGTCTGGTCTCGGGACTGCATCCTCGGACTGCCAAGTGGCATTAAGGAATGCCTAATCTCGAAAGCGGGCAAGTGGTAATTGTCCACGAAGACAATCGCCCGCCACAGCATTGGTTGACCGGGGGAGTCGTGGCCGTAATCAAAGGCGAAGACGGCAAGGTCAGAGTGGCGGAAGTAAGAAATCGAAACGGCGTCTATAAACACAAATTGAGCAAATTGGCACCTTTACCATTGGATTGAAGACGTTCAGTCCTTCAATGGGACCGGAATGTTAATATGCATATAATATAATAATTAATAATAGAAATAATAAAATGAGTTTAATACTTATTTTTATACTAATCTCTGAAATATGAACTATCTTAATAACATAACATAATGAATAATATAATTAATAAGTAGCGTTTAGGTCAATAAACACATAGTATATATTTCAAGGACAGATAAAGCAATATAGTTGCTGAATGTCCTTGAACCTTTAGCAATAAGCTAGATTATTATGTATTAGGAGTAAATAATTAATATTAAACAATAATAGAATAGTCAAAGTAAAAATTCGATCGATATCGGTCTTATTATTTTAAAGTCGAACATTTTGATCTTTATATATTTCGCGAGTATTGATAATTTCACTAAGTGTATATTTTCTTAAATTATGAATTATTTGGTTTAAAGTATTAATAATATTAAGGCAAAACATACATATTATTCATATAATTGTGTTTTTAGCCACATAAGTGGCTAAAAGTGAAAAAAACGAAAAACATATTTTTTTTGCTTATCGTTTCGATTCGTTTAATTAAAGAAGTGAGATATTAAAAATTAATATATGATAGGAATAGAAAAATTTAGAAAATATACTCTTAAACTGAAATATTAAAAAATTTGAATTCATAAGATGTCCTTAAACGAATAAATAACTTGGAACTTAGGGCAACTTAAGTATATTGGAAAAAAAGATGAAATTGCATATTTTTTATTTCCCTGATGAGAATTAAGCTATATTGCCAGAACCTCAAATGATTTATATTCCCTATGTATATATTATTTCCACAAGCCTATGTAATTGTAATTGTTTAGAGTAAATGAAAAAGGCTTTCAACCTTTAATTTCCACTAAAGATATAAAGCTTTTAGTTTAAAGGATGAGATCTGTAGTAAATGTTAAAAGTTGTCTGACAAAAGTGCCTCCCTGAATTTTTTGGTGGCCTTAATCCAGACCGCAATTAAAAAAATTTATTGAAGTTCAATACTTTAATCATGCCTTTGTCAATATTGAATTATCTAAAAGTACTAGTTCAGGGGGCAAACCACTGCATTCGATATACAGTACTTTGTCATCGAAATGTAGTTAACGTGGATCACGACAATCGTTATCGAAACTTACATATTTTTATTTTTTATTTTATTTATTTATTATAATAATAAACATAACACAACAAGATATAAAATATAAAACAATTAAAAAATTAACATATAACAAATTAAGAAACTGAATAAAAATAGAAAATTAATATAAGTATTAAATTTAAATATAAATAAAATATATAAAAAGTTAAAAGTTAAAAAAATATAAAAATATCAATATACATATATCGATCTAATAAAGTAAGAATAATTATTTAGCCAATATAAACCTAAAAATAATATCAAAAAAAAAATTTATAAAAAATGAAATAAAATGAGAGCATAATAAAATAAAAAAAAATATTTATTAAGAGAACAATTTAAATAATTCCGTTTTGAATGCATTCGCATTGCCTAACTTTTGGATATAATTTGCAAGGAATTCCAAAGACTTGTGGTGTGTATAAAAAATTGTCGCTGTGACAGAAGTTCTGTACTGTTGTAGAATAATCTTTATGCTCCGGTATCATCTAGCAAACTTAATTCTGTCCAATAAATATTTCGGCTGTTCCGTGCAAATAATTTTATGGAATAGAATGAATTTATACTCGATTGGTAATCTCTTATCGAAAATAAAAAAGAAAAATAACAAATACATAAAAATGTAAGCATTTTTCTGATATTTTCTCAAAATTAGCTTAAAAAATATAATTTTAATTGTTTTTAGGGAAAATGAACAGCAAAACAAAAAAAAATCGCTTCTAGAACAAAGAGAAATAAGGTGAATGGGAAACAAAAAGAGGTATTGGCGCAAGTCAAAAAACGTAACAAACAGTTGTCAAAATGCGATTGTGCCTAATGATGCAAGTAACAACATGGAAAATGAAGCAATATCCGAATTTGAATCTTCAGATATTGAGGATAAGCTGAGTACTAGTACTCAAAGTTGTAGACAAATTAAATGTTAAACAATTGAATGTTATTAAATAATTATTACCAAATTATACCAAAATATCGAATTTATTTTTTCTTCTGTATTTTGTTATTAAATAAAAGCCATATTGTAGGTGTTGACTCAAAAATATATTTTTATTTGATCTCTTATTTTCTCCCCAATTTTTAACTATAGTGTTTCCCCGCCAGTAATTGATGAGGGTTCTCTAGAATTTACATGTGTGAACATAGACACCTTAAACTTTATGTATACATTGTGTAAAGCACCGCAATCTTTTCGAAATATTGCCATTTTTGCTGAGAGTATCGGCTTCTTCTCTCATTGCATAATATTCTCCATCGTCCCTTTAATATCCCTCCTGTGCGTTCAACGATAAATCCATCTTTCGGGAGATTTTCATTAAAATAAGCGTCTGCGGACCCTCCAGTGTCTAGTGCATGTTTTATGCACCAGAGCTCTGTGAGATATCCAGAGTCTCCTAAAACATAATATATATAAGCGAATGTTTGAGTGGTTGATTGGTTACTAAACAGTAATAAAACATTAGATTTACCAACAACCCAAACGTTTAAGCCGTTTTCTGGTTACAATTGCTCGAGCAAACGTCGTTCTTCGTTTCCAAACAAAACTGTTCTGCGCAGTATCTCCGTCCATTGAATTAACAGCTAATAGTTTGCATTCGTGGTCACAAATCTAAAAGTTTTGAAAACCTGTTAATTAGTAAATGACACTAAAATATTGAAAATATAATTTAATGTAATTGGGAAAATATATATCCAATGAAAATGAGTAGTTGATTTTTAAAAAGTGCAACAGGTATATTACAGAAATACAAATACATAAAGGTTAAAACATAAATACATTTTATTGAACTAACAAAACTTAAAAATACTTCAGAAACCAAACTCAAAAAATTATCCCTACAGAATAATATTTATACCTTAAAACTAATTAATGAAGTTTTAATAGCGGGTGTGATATCCTTTGGCTTTAATAACCGCATTTAAACAGTTCTTCATTAATAATAATAATTTACTAATAATTTATTGACCAATATTCTGCCATTCCTTGGTAATAACGTTTTTGAGCATTTCATTGCCCGTGATTGTATGCTGACGGATTTTTTCTCCAAAATGCCCCACAGATGTTCTATGGGGTTAAGGACTGGACGCTGAGAAGGATGAGAAGGCATTTCTTTTACGTTTTTGGGTCATTATCGTGAATGAATCGAAAATTCCCTAGCATTCTTAACTTCGTTGCACCAGCTTCCAAATTTTCCTTTGAAAATATTCAAATAATTGTGTTTGTCCATTGTAGTTTTCAACAAAACGATATTTCCGACACTCCTGCTGTATTGTATCAAATCATCCCATTACCACCACATGTTTTAAAGTTGGCTTTAGATTTTTCATAGTTTTTGGCATACTCTAAACGTAGCTTCACGTTTTTTTAAATAAACGACTTCTTTCGGGAAACAATGCCTTGTATTATTTCGTATGAAAAAAATTTCGGACTGTTTGTACATTAATAGGAACTTTATCATGCTCTTAAACATTTTAGCGATCTGCACTGCAGTAATTTTCGGATCTACCTTTACCATAATAATTATTATTATTTATTTATTAATTATTTATAATAATTTTTTGCGTCTCTACCTGGATTAATTTCTAATGTTCCAAGATTTTTTTTTATGTTTCAAAAACATATAGAACTGATGATCGAGGTTTAGAAACAATTTCAGAAATTTCTCCAACTTTTACCTTCACTACGCATTTTAGTGACCAATTCTTGAAGTCAACAGAAATTTTCCTACTGGTTTTATTAATTGCACTTATTTTTAATGCAGATAACGTAAAAATTTTTAAAGAAAATATTTTAACAGTGCTGAAAATATAAGAAATAAAAAATAATGTTTTTTTAAGAATCGTTTCAGTTTAAAGCTGTTTCATTCTCTCATCGTCGTCTTTGCTTGCGCTATTTGCGGTTACAAAATTTACAAGTACATTACAATCTATATTAAAGAAACAAATATTTATAAATTCGGCCAGTTTTCAAAAGCAAAATCAAAGATATGTCTGTGGTAATAAAGTGTACGGGTAATTGTTTGAGTAGGTGTAACTTACTATCATTGAATTTAGGCTGTGAAATCCTTTCCTATTGTAAAACAATTATACATTTTTAGTGGGTGCTTGAAAAGCAAAGTGTGTGCCGTCTACACATCCAACCACTGAAAGTAGCTTTTATATTTTAAGTAATTGAAATATATTGTCATAAAAATACCTCCAGGGATTTTGAACTTGTTCATGTAATATTCCGTGCACTCTTCCGATTAATTTGGGGGAAACTGTATCATTTTAGAACACAATTTGTTTTTCATTAGTTACGTTTTTTTATAACTTTGCACATGGTTCCTTGTGCTAAATCATTCCCGGCATCATGCTGAAAGTTGTCACTGGTCAAAAGAGTCAATGTATAGGCAAGCTGCAATATCGGTAGTACGGACATCGATATTCGACCAGAAATGCTGATTTCGGATAGAACATATTTAAAAGCTGCTTTTGATAGTCGAAAACGTCTTTTAAATCTATGGATGCTGAAACATTGTTAAAATCATTCACTTCAACAGGCACAATTTACTCAACTTCAGGCAATGAAAAAGGATTGCTTTTGTCTCGGATTCCGATGATGAAAAATACAAAAAACATTTAGATCCATTTTTGTTTTAAGTTTTCTGTTTTTTCTTTTTTTTAGAATTTAATGAATTTATCACAAGTTTATTTATTTTGTTTTCCTTTTAGTTTTGTTTTTCTTACTGTTATATGTTTACAGAAATGTAAAAAATAGTAGTATGTCATATAAATTACTATCATATTTGATCGTGATCTAACAAATTGTGAACATCGAAAATCTGCACGAACGTGTACTCGATATCAAATGCGGTGTCGAATCGCCGCTTATACTTGACCATATCCTTTTCATCGTTCGTTAAATCACACTGCCAATTAAAAACGCGATAAAGTATATCAAATCTTAAATTTTATTTGAAGTAATAGACAAAGACACAAATAGCCAAAAAATTTATGTTAACATGGATCACAAACCTAAGTAATGACACTATTGTTTGCAGAATGTAAATAATTTAAGGACAGTAATATGGATTGCAGAACCACACAAATTAAATAGAAATTTTTATTAAAACTGATAATATGAATTAATCCTTTGATCTAACAAACTTAAGACAATATTGAAAATAAATGACTATGATTTGTTTAATTTTAAGGATGGTAGACCTCATGCAGGTTCCGCAATTTTTATAAAATCTAATATTCCCCAGTGAAAGACATAAGAAATAAGCTGCAGATGTAAAAGTAACATGTGGTAAGGATTACATTTTTATTCCTTAAGACACATGTAACGCTATACACATTAGTCATCCTTAATATACACTTAATTTTGTTTTTACACGGTAGATACGTTCTAGAAAAGACCGTATAAAAAAAGACATGAGGTACATAGAAGAGACGGTGATTGGTTGCATATAATTCAACTTTGTAAAAAAAAGTTGAAACAAAATAATTCGTAGAAGAAATCTGATACGAGAATCTTTATAAAAAACTAAATACAGATTTTATAAGCATTAATGAAAAGTAATGCAAATCTTAAAAAAAATAACCATAAATTTAAAATTATTTTAATTCAGGAAGTCAAGAAAAAAAATAGAATTAGTTGATAAACAAAAGGTACATTCATCAATTGTTAAAGGTAATTTAAACAAACTAAAAATCATCAGAAGTTCATAAATAAAAAATTAAAAGTAGTCAATCTAAATTTATTTTTATTGAAGCAATCATTTTTTATAATTGTGCTATGGAATGAATACAAAAGTAAGTATCAACTTGTGTTATTTACCACCATATATTGTAAACGCCACTGCATTGTTTACTATTCTATTATGCTCTTATGTATACACATAGCCATTATAAACATAAACGGTAAGTTATAAATTGTAACTTACATGTACATGGACGGTAAGTTACAATTACTTAATGTCTGTTATTATTGTACACATATAAACAGTTAAAGGCCTAACTATAATATGATAATCCAGTTTTGTTCAACTCTGCGTATTCACACAATCAAATTTGCGGAAACATAACATGCTCAGCTGAATAATAGTGTACATGGATGCTTTTGTTATTAAATGAGTTTTAATTTATTTCTTTTGAAAATTCTATTTTAAATATAATAATTTTAATAGTGTGTTGTGCCTGTTCTATTCATTCAAGAGTCTGTTCGACATTGAATCGTACAATTTGGCTATGTAATCGAGTTGTATTGAGCTCCACGCACGTTTTGTTATAAATTAAACGAATTATAAAAAAACATTTGTTTTAAAAAATAAGTTTAGATTTGTTCATTTACTGCATCTAGCATTTAAACTCAAAAATCTCAAAAATTACCCACGCATTTAACAGACGTTGAATTAAATTTTGACAGCTGGATTAGTATACTAAAGTTAGGCGTTTAATAAATTGCGATCAGTTTTGTTATGTACTTTTTTATCCGAAAAGTTCACTTCGTGTGTTACGTTTTATCTTTGGTTAAAATATATATTTAAGATTTTGA
Source organism: Sarcophaga bullata (assembly GCA_005959815.1). Taxonomy (NCBI): domain Eukaryota; kingdom Metazoa; phylum Arthropoda; class Insecta; order Diptera; family Sarcophagidae; genus Sarcophaga; species Sarcophaga bullata. The sequence goes on along the minus strand of QOCX01002144.1, from coordinate 8,420 downwards.
ACATACATATTGTAACTCTAATTCAAATTTTACAGGAGAAACAAAAAATCATTGTAGCTTTTTCAGTTTTTAGCATGTGCTTTTAATATTTTTCGTAGGTTTTACGAAATTACAACAACTTAAAACTAAATAATGACATTTTTTGTTGTAGTAAAATATGTATTTTTTATAGTGTTACCGGTTTGCATTAAAATTTCAATTTTGGAAAAAAGTGGACTTGGCGTCTTTGCGAATTATGCTAACGATATATTCTCAACATATTCAAAAATTAATTTTACCGGTTTGAGTTTAAAAGTATTTAAGAATTTGGTCTTCTTTACTTAAAATTTTAAATTTTTTATGCCACGTAATTATTTACTGTCCGGCAAATATAATTTATTTATTATTTTTTATCGAATTTTGAAGCTTTTCAGTTGATTATTCGAGTTTTATTTTTTACCTTTCGTTAACTTGATGTAGTGATATGTGTTGTTGCATTTTTCTAATATTCCTACCATATACTCTATTGAGTAACAATAATAAATAAATATTTTCACCAATTTGTTTAGTTTCGAAAATTCGTTATATTTTAATTTTGGTCTCAATTAATGGATTTGACATACTCTTTATATTAAAACTTTGGAACTCTGTTATCGATTAAGAAAATTAGTTCTTTTTTCTATCGATGATTACATCATTGAATCTTATAGTAATATCTGTCATTGACATATTTGAAAACGCATTGGTAAGATCCTTGAGTGTGCGCGCATCCAAACGTCTATCAAAGGGATAACCCATAGTACGGTTGTCGGGATATAATTTATCCTTAAGGCCACAAAAAGAGGAAGAGTCGCTACAAATGTCTGGACTGAAAAACAGAAGTAAATAATAATACCGTACCGATAAATACAGATGTTAAGCAATTTTTTAACTTACGTATTATTCGTTTGTTGTACTGCGTCACCAACGTAATCAGAAATCATTACAAACAAATCAAATGCCATTCCTTCAGGTTTGCCCCTAGGTAATAGCATATGCTCCGGCCATCCGCATCCACAAAATCGGAATTCAGCTAAACGTTCTGCTTCGACGGGTTGATAGTCAGGTCCAATGGGTCTAAATGTGCGTTCATAAGGGATAGTGATGCTAGATTTTTTCGATGATTGTCGTATGTTATTTGGTCCTGGCATTACTAATAAATTATATTGCATGAAAATAATGATTTAATCACATTTAAAATAAGTAGTATGAAATAGAATATTAAAATAAGTTATGAAGTATGTTAAGACGTACAGTTAACAGTGAATTTATCCATTTCAATAGCTAATTGACGTTGGTCATTCAAACTTAATGGAGTTCCACGTTCATCATTCTTGGGGCAAAGGAAGATTCGGCAGGTTCCTTTTTTTGGTTTTTTATCATTATTTGTCACATCAATAACATATTCGAATGGAGCATGTTGCAAATGAGTGAAAGTAGCATAAATATTGCCTTTGGGTCCAAAATCTAAGCCAGCCGCTAAATTAACATCTGACTTTTCCATATAAGTTAATAAAATATTGGGAGTAGCCTTTTGAGACTGTATCCGTACTTCGAGTTTTGTAATAATGACACTTTCAAATGTCAGGTCACTTTCTTTATACGGATCTAATCGTTCCTTATGTCTGTTAAAGATGGTATCAATAAAACCATGCCACCTATAAAAAACAGGATCTCTCATGGCTGTGGTAACATCACCCATAACACTAAAATCTTCTAAGAAACGTGCATCGGGATCGTGGCAATAGGAAATGGCATTATGTCCTTCATTATGTAGATTTCCATAAAAAGTGGGATTTACAGATAAAATGGTACATTCCATCATATCACCTAAGATATCAATGCCTTTTTTGTCATCTAATGGTATTTGCTTTCCTTTAGTCTAAGAAAGGATACGCTGAATAAAATATAATACAAATATAAAATTTTCTTACATCTACGACAAAGCCTTGATCGATAGCAGTAACAATTCGGTCAGTCCAGCGTTCCAAATCTGCTATTTCTAGTTTTGAATCCTCCCTATCAATATCACTTAATTTTGTTTTTGTAATTCTCGATGGATAAGTACGATTATTTAAACTGCTCATTATCTTTGGAAAATAGCCTTCACTTATGGGTTCACGTACGTTATTTAGAACTTTTGTTTTTGCCAAGCCATTACAGAAACGCTCTACATTATACCTTGCCAATATCTGGTGGTGCATATAATAAAACAGTTCACCTCGACGATCTTTTTTGACAACTTCAATTGGTCCATTTCCAGGATACACTAAATGCCAGTGCCAGTGATGACTGTTCACCCCAATATCTTCACGGAAGTAACCTAAACGTTGCTCCTCTTCTCGGTCAGAAGCGGTATAGTTTCTTGGAATTTCAATATGACGCTTTGGATTTAAATTCAATATTTAAATTAATTACAAATTATTATTTTCCAAATTAAATACTTACCCGATCCCCGGGATTAGGAACAACTTCTCCTTCAGCTCGAGCATCTTTAAAAACAGCTGGTTCAATAAAATTCTGAGGAAAAGTCTCCGCAATTGGTTTTACTGGAAAATCACTAGTATCCTTGCGATGTTGTATGGCAACAGAAAAGCAATATTGAAATAAGAATGGATTTACTCGATCTTTGCAATAAGCACAGGTTGCAATGAAAAGTTCTTCGGTTGGAGTACTCATAAATATATCTATTAAACGTGCTGCTATCTCCCTATGTATATTATTAAATAGCGAAAACTGCTTTCTCTTTCCTAACGGTCGAGTGAAACTCAAATCAGGTTTTTGCTTTAAGTCTCGTAGAGGAATTTTGATATCCACATCTTCACTAAACCTTGTCTGAATTTCGTCCTTTACGTCAACATACTGCTCATTGTAATAACTTTCAGGCAAATCAAAGACAGCTTTGCCATCATCCCTAGCTGTAAAAACAGGTTCTAACGGACGATCGAAAAGCAATGCCAAAGCTATTTTATTAGTTTCTTTAGACATTTTCAATTTTATCCGCTAACTGTTGTAACTTTCAAAGTACAATGTACTGCTTCACAATAATACTTAACCTTTTTATACTTAATTTTTATAATTTAATTTAACCAATACAAGATATTTTCTAGTGATAATTTTATTAAAATAAAACCACCATAACATTTTTAAATATACTGATAATTATTTTCTGAAATCAAATTACTCAAAAATAATTTAAAGAAATAATTATAACTGTGGTTATAAAAATTTTATCGTCATTTACATATACATATGCTATATATGTATATATGTGTATATATACAACATAAGTAGATATATCGTACAAAAATAGACAAAATAATAAAATAACAACAACAGTTCATATACATTATAATTATCAGCATTTGGCAAAACATTATAATTTTGTGACCGATACTGATAATGAGCAAGTACAATGAGCGTAATTTCACTTTATTTAATAATTGCGTGTAATGGTAAAATTGTATTTGTATAAATAGAACAAATACATTAGTATCAGAGATACTAGAAAACAAATCAAATCCATTTACAATTAATTTACTATACGTTTCTATTTCTATGTGATTGTTCTGGGAGTATAAATTATTTTCACTTTTTTCATATTTTATGGGTCACTTGTAAAATGAAAAGTTTTCTCATCCTATAAAACTTTTATAAGCAGACTATGTAATTCTAGCTTACACGATCACGTACGACATACATACATATGTCAAGCTTTCATGTAGATTACCTATAAATATGTAATAAGAGTGTATGACATTAATAGGACAAGTCGTGGAGCTCTACTCTATTCTTTTTAATTTTTTTTAATTTTGCTTTGTTTTGAGATTTTACAAAATAAAACGTAGAAAATGGATATCAATCGGTCATAATAGAAGAAAAAGTATGTACATCTGTATTAAATGGTACATAAAAATGATATAGTTTTAAATAATATTGAAAAATGTAAGTAAAATTAACAATATTCATATTAAAGATCACAATAACGCACACGCTTTAAACAAATTTGCAATATTTAGTCTTTTATTTTCTTTAAATACACTCACAGCTGACTTTGGTGGTGGCACTTCCACAGATTTTCCTTATAAATGATATTAGAAAAACTGACGAAATGTGTTGTGCCTTTCTTTTTTTTTTAATGAAAAGTATTTCTGACCGATACAGATATTTGTTACTGGTACGTACTTATTACTACAGCCTCCCTATAGACTGCGTTTAAAAATAGTAATGTAGATGGAATCTAGTATAACCATTTATCCTTTTCCTGGGATCTGTAGCACCATTTCGATCATCTTAGTTTGGTGATGGCATATATTTCTTTTTTTTTTTTCATTGGCCAAAAGTGTGCCAAACGATAAATCCATAACCTTCTCCTTCTGAACAAATGGTTTGGGCATTAGGTAGTTTTATTCAGCTTCTTTTACTTTCATACTTTGTTTATAATTTTAAATTAGCATACTAGATCATTTCAGTTCGTTAGAGTAAATTAGTGAACGTTAGACTTATCGAGAACGTTAGACTTTACTGTGTACTTTTTTACACAGGTTATTCTATTACATCAACGAGACATTTAATTTCAATAATCATTTTCCTATGCTAAAAACGGACGTTGGACAAATTTCTGCTACTTTACTTCATCCTTCAAATTGTTCATAGTTAAAAGGAACAATTCACATAATTCATTACTAAACTTAGTTGGTTTACTAATTAAAGTTAGTATGTTTTTGCAATTTTCTGTGTACTCTCCATCAACGGATCCTATACCAATTTCGAAACTAATTAACACTTTCGCGAACATAAACATATTAATTAAAATTACTGGTGATTTTCTACTAGTGTGAAACCTTTCGGTACACACTATTTCTTTTTGACATATTGACAACACAATTTCATTTCCTTCTATTGTACCAATGCGCCCATGGCATACTGATAGAATGTCGACTTAAAACGATATATTTAAGAAACTTTTTATTTTACTCTCAGAGTTTTTGCTCAGATTGTCAAGAAGAAGTCATCGAAAGAAATATTTCTTCATATTTAATTTTGTTCGATATGTGTCAGCAGGAATTTGTACCACATGCTCTTGTCTAATAAGCCAGCACACTACATACTTGATTAAAATCTCTAAATTATCGCATCTAAAATTACACTAAACCGTCAAATACAAAATTAAAATACAAAATAAACAGAACATTAAAACATTTATGAGAAATATAATTAAACTGAATATAAATTATATAACTTCTATACTGAATAAGTTTAAAGGATAGACTAAAGTTATAAATTATAATCTTTTCGTACAATATGATTGAAAAACATGACAAAATAACAAATTCATTAAGAAAAGTGAATTGAAATAATCATTTTAAAATAATTAACAGAATAGTAAAAATAATAAAGATAAAAATATAAATGAAATTTTCAAATCACACTTACATTACAGTTTTATCAATTACAAATAAAATTCTAAAATAATAATTTTAATTCCATGATTTTTGAATTGAACATTTTGATTATTCTGAATAAAGTTAACGTTTTATATTCTTATGAATATTTTGGGTAAGCGTGGATCCGCTAAATTAACTCGCTTAAAAGAGTATAATTTGGTGTATGGTTGAAATTTTATGAAGAAAGATAACTTGGTTGAAGTTTTTTTCTGTCTAAATCATGCCATACACTTATATAGCTGTATTGTATGTATTTTATATAAAAAATAACAACAACTCGATGGAATTCAATCGATGATTACAATATGGAATGAAATCAGTGCTGTGATTAAAAAGATTCTTCTTTTGAATAAGTCAACAAAAAGTCATTATTGATTTAGAAATGGGTAACATTTGAATAGAAGAAAGTATTACTTTTTCAGGAGACATACTACAAGTTTTAAAACCAACACAATTGGGTTTGGAGATCCTAAGTAGTCAAAGCACAAATCTATTAACTACTGATGCTATTGAGATTGCTTTGCTTAGTGTCATGAAATTAAATCAAATGCTCTGTGCCAAAAATGTTTAATGAAGATATAGAAATTAATTATTTTAAAGATGCAATTTTTTAAATCGGTAATAATATTATTTTATGACTTGGAAAAATACACAGAAATTCTTTACGAATGTCTTTTTTATCTTTTAAGGAATGATGATATAGCTAACTCTAATAGTAAAAGCTTTACTACATTAAATGATGACATTTGACTTGCAAAACAATCTCAGAGATCTCTTTTATTAAAAAAGAAATTGAACAATAAAAGGCTTAAACTTTAAAAAAATAAAAATATTCAATTAGTTCAATTTATTGTATAAATAAAAAAAAAATACACGAGAATATTGTATACGGAAAATCGTTACATCGTTACATCGTTATATTTCGTTATTACCATTCTATAATTCTGTTATTACCAAAAAAAAGAAATAACCCGTAGGAATATAAAAATTGTTCATAGTATCGAGTTTTAGTATTTAGAAAAGTTTTAGATATTCAGATTTTATTACTTATTTTTTTATTCATTTAATAGCTACATTAAAATATTTAGATAAAATATAAGCTTCTAGTTATGAGCCAGATTAGCAAAGCGCAGAGCTGACGCAATCTTTAATTTCGGTATTATATTGCAAACAATAATTTTTATAAATAATAATATATGTATATTATTTATATACTATACTATATTATATATATATAAGATGATATTTACATATACTATTTTATAATTGAATTTACGTCTTTCATTTAGTTAAGGTTTATTAAGCAAATTCTATATGCTTACAAAATTATAATAATATGATTTAACTATTTAACTCTTTAATAATAAAATGAATTAATTAATATAATGTCGTAACATGTATATATACGGGATTTTAAATAAAGATAAACCAATAAACAGAAATTCGATTTATTTTACGTTGGTTTTCTTGTATTAAACTTCCTATGAAACTATTAAATTTGTTAGTAATTTTCTTACATTTTCATTTTCACTAACCCTTTGGTGTAGAATCCACAAGAAATTCTTTTTTAAGATTTTTATAATATCATTACATGTGTTTAGCTCGCTGATACTACCGACAAGAGAACGAATTATTGGCATTGGTTTTTATAGCATGATTTTGGAACTTGTTTTTTAAAGTTTATTAAAGCATAATAAGGCCATAGTGTTTCATTTGAACTTGCGAGAATAAAAAATTACTACCACCAACTTTGCACCCCATATAGACGATGGTTTCACTGTAAAATTTTCAATTATTTTTCCTAGAAAATAAACTTTCCTTCATCTTTAAATTTTATTTTTCGGCTATGCTCAGTATTTTCCTCACTTTTATTATACCTTCTCGTTCTTTCAATGTACACTACGGCAGTTTCGTCCAGGATAAAATCTATAAATATTGCAAGAATATTCCGCGAAAACAGGAGAGTTAGAAGTACCAAACGGCAAAAATTTCATTCTTATTGGCCATTATGCGTAACTAACGGCGTTTCTTTTAGTTTCCCTCTATTGGTACATGGAAAAATCTATTCTATTGCAACACAATCTCCTACTGCTGTCTTTGTTGGATACTAATAGAATACGTGACTACTATTCTGAGGTACTTGGCAGTATAATTTCATTATGTAACCATTCTCTAATCTGTTGCTTCACTATATTTTGATCTTCGTATGACATACGATGAGGTAGATTGGTGTTTTATCTCTTTTATTTTAACTTAATTGGCGATGATTCTTGTCTTCGTGTAAAATATCTGTCATTTAGCTACTTCAGTTCAAAATACATTTCACCAGGCAAGTGAGATATATCAGATCCGTTTACCTTTTCAGTTAACAAGGTGGAACAAAATGCTTCAAGTCATTTAATTCATTTGTCTTCATGTTATCATAGATCCTTTTTGATTTTATTACGAGAGTTTCTTCATCACAAGTTATTTCTGTAGTCTGTAGTATCCAGCTGTGATAAAACTTTTCTGTCCTCTACATCTATTATAGAAATGTCTTCACCTGAATCTATGATTGCCGAAAATTTTATCTCGTTTATTTCAAATTCCTTAATATTACGATTGGTTGCTGGATTATTGTACTGAGCAAAATTATTAAAACGTTTTACCATGCACGATGTAGAATTTTCTTTCTTTACACTAGTTTGCTCCTGTATTCGAACGGTTTGTGTTCCTTCTTACCACATTTAAAACATTTGAAAACTAGTTCCAACTGTAGATAACTGAAGTGAAGTTTGTGCATCATCTATGATCCTTAAAGTAATCATGCGTCTCCTTCTTACTGTTCAACCGTAATGTTGACAAGGCCAAATTATTTCCGGTAGTCAATAAACCTAACTCTGTAAGTTTTCCTTTTAAAACCTCAATATTCAATTATAAAATTTCATTCCAGTGCGTTCATTTTTCCAATTACAA
>QOCX01002143.1:3233-24601 GCA_005959815.1 Sarcophaga bullata | reverse complement strand
TGTTTTTTAATATTTTACTTGCCGCCTTTGTGTATGGATTGATTCGTTAAAGTGTGTATTTATTTACATACAATATTTGCTTATTACCAGTATTCTTAATTTAATGAATATTTTTATCTATTGTCATCATTCATAACTCGAACTAGCCCGCGAAATTAAACAGTCTTTTTTTCGTTCTAGGGTCTAGTGGATTTATTGATTTAAGTTTGTACTTTATTGTTCTTATTTCAGCTATTTCTCTATTATGCGAGTCCAAATCATTTACATTGCTCTCAATCTGATCTACAATATTTGTGTCAATCAAATGTTAAATTGTAGAACTTTGGTTTACCACTTCAACCTTTCACAATTTAATTTGAGTGTATCCTGTTTCCTTAATGATAGGGTTAATCAGCAGAACTACCTGTTTAAAAAAATTTGGACCTTCTTTATGTCTCATACTCTTGACGGTTTTTTATATTATTATTAATAATCGAACTGTAATTTCATTTAATTTTCTATAGTCTGCGCTTGACTATAAAAATTTGTTTGTCGTTCTTGCCTACAGTTGCAGGATTTCTAGTTTGGTTTGAGTTCGTATAACTTGGAAGACCAATAGAATTTGATGTATTGTTCTAAAGGTGATTTAATTTTACCCAAGATTTTTTAAAAAATTATCATTTAATGTGGATTTTTCCAAACGTAATTTTGTTTACGTTCTACATTATATACTGAAAAGAGCAATGGCGCTAAGGTCATCTAATAATTTAGTTCCTGTGTCTTAAAATTATGTCAGTTAAAGTTTCACGATTTCCTATATGTGCTCGTATTGGTCCACCTATCCGAACGCATTTTTGAATGTTTGAATAATTCGGAAATATTTCATTAATTGAGTGTTGCCTTATATAAATAGGCGCTTATTTGAAATCCTTCGTCTTTTAGAAACAGACCTACAAATCTAAAATTATTAATTTCTCATCTTTAAGAAAAATAACCTTCATATTTACTTAAAGGACAACATAAAAACAAATGGCTCCTCACTGTATCTCATCAACAAATACATACATGTATATAATAATTGTGTATGTTTCTGCTAAGTATTAAACAAACTGTTTGTTTTTGAAACCGATAAGGAAGTAGCTAAAGAGACAGATGAAAATGTTGAAAATTTATCAAAATCACATGACGTGTAGGAAAGGACAACAACATTCTTTAGAAGAGTAAAATAGACCATGGTATTAAACAATCTCTCTCAAAGTTGAGTTGCCATACACAATTGACACATTTGTCGTGACGACGTAGATACAAACCGATTACTAGACTTTTTGGTGATTTCGTTAAAGATGTGAAAATGGCAAATGATGGGGAAGGCGCCAACGTTATTGCTATCATCAAAGACAACAATTGTACTGAAAGTTACTCAGATTAATATAAAACAGTAGTTTAGTGGCCCCTGTGACCTCATTCTTTGACTTTTTTTCAGTCACAAGGGAACTTATCTGTATCAAAGGACTACTATTGCATACAGACAGGGTTCACGAACTCTACAGGGATCGGATGCCATATGCAACAGGAATAAGTAAGACCAGATAAAAGTTAATAATAATGCCTTTATTCTATTTGATTTCAGTGATAAAGATACCTGTATTATTGTCATCGAAGGCAAGAGGTAAGTAGCCGGAATCATGAGCTGCTACTTGGCATATGACTAAGGCGGCGTTCTGTAAAAAGCCTCGAGGTATTTTTAAATTTATAATAACTATTGTTATTATGGCTAATGATTCCTCCATTATTGTTAATAGTACAAGGGAAATTTTAATTTTATGCCTATTAGTGACAATATAGAGACTTAGTCACTATTTCAAATGTATTGAAAAATTATTCCTTTTTTGACCACACGCATATTGAATAAAAACTTTCGCCTGGCTCTGATTCGGTAGAGGATTTTTTAGGAAGCAGTCTAATTGGTAATTGGTATAAAATTATTACTGCCACAAAAACCAAATTAACTCCATTACGGAACTTCTTACTGTAGTCTAAGCTACCACAAGGCCGAATTTGTTCAAAATCGTAAGATTTGCTGGTGACTATTTAATGAGGCCAAAGAAAATAAACACCCCTATATAAATTAAAAAATTTGTTCAGATCACAATATTGAAAGGAGATCTGAGGCAAAATAGGAAGATCTTTCGAAACAAGTCGGCTTCGAAAAATTTGGCGACAAGTCCTACAATTAAATCTTTATATTAAAAAATCTGATGGATCCGGAACTACCAACACTAAAGGCAACTTGGATGTATTCTCCAAGACACACTTTCGTTGCTGTCACGATCTCCCTTCACCGACTCTTGTAGATTCAAAATAAATGTATGTGATGTATCAAATATTCCTTTCCAAGAACAAAGCCTCAGAGGGCATTATAAGAACCAATTATCTTTATTAATCTGTAATGAAAATTTGAATATAAGCTAATAGAAAACGAATACAGGATTCAAAACCAAATCATTCAGTTTGGAATAAAATAATACGATATTATATTTTCTATTGTTTTATATTATATTTTTAGCAGTATTGCATAGCTTTTTGATAATTTAAATTATGTAGTTTATAAATTTTTCTTCCTTCGCAAATTATAACAGGAATGGAAATATTTCACACTTATCGTGGTTGGCGTAGTCGTCTTTAAACTATATTGCATTTGTAGACGTATTTAAAATTTTACGGTGCCATAAAAATTCGTTTCAAAAATAAATTCTTTAAATTAATTCGATAAATTGCTTTCCGTACAGTATTTAATTTTTTTGTTAGCCAAGCACAAGATCTTTAATTACACTTACATATCACCAATACGTCACCAGAAATAGCAGATTTTAAGGAAACACCTATTTTTTCTGTTATATTTTGTAATTTGTATTTTAATTTTTTGTGTGCTTTTCAAACTTACCGACATTTTCTCAAAGGAATGACAGACAAATGTGTCATCTGCTATGATAGTTTTTGTAAAACATTTACAAATGCATATATTAATGTTGATGGAATAATTGTTAAATTTGTAGGTGACGTATTTAAAATTTTACGGTGCCATAAAAATTCGTTTCAAAAATAAATTCTTTAAATTAATTCGATAATTGCTTTCCGTACAGTATTTAATTTTTTGTTAGCCCAAGCACAAGATCTTTAATTACACTTACATATCCGAATACGTCACCAGAAATAGCAGATTTTAAGGAAACACCTATTTTTTCTGTTATATTTTGTAATTTGTATTGTAATTTTTTGTTGTGCTTTTCAAACTTACCGACATTTTCTCAAAGGATGACAGACAAATGTGTCATCTGCTATGATAGTTTTTGTAAAACATTTACAAATTCATATATTAATGTGATGGAATAATTGTTAAATTTGTAGTATATAGTTTTTTCAATTCTGTCCGATATTGAGGAATGCTAAATCAAGTAATTGTTTGTGATGTTATGGTGCGATGTGGTTGAATTAAGGGCTGTTTCTCACGCTGTCATGTTGTTTCAGAGACTCGTAACGATATGTAATATTGTAGAAGACGTTTAAGTTGATATTGACGTTCCGGTGTTTCAGCGGCTTGTAATGCTGTTTAATATTGTCGAATACCTTCAAGGCGTTATTTACCTCCCGAAGGTGTTTCGGAGGCTGGTGCTGCTGTAAAATATTTTCGGTGACCTTCAAGGGGTTCTTCACGTTCCGTAAGTGTTTCGGATGCCGGTAATACTATGTCACATTTCCAAAGGCCTTCAATGCGTTCTTCGCGTTCGAAGGCGTTTATTCCTAATGCTCTGAAATATTTTTAAAACCTTCAAGTCGTTCTTCGCGTTGAGATGACATTTCGGCGGCTTTATAAGTTGATGCTCGACTTTATTAGCTCTAAAGCGGGTTGAATTATTATTCGCAAAGGTACAGCATTCTTGAAGCACTTTGAAAGGCATAATTTTTTTTGGGCAATTTCTTAATTGTATATCTTTACAAAAAAAGTGTAAAACTTGGTTAGAGTCAAAAATTCAACTAAATTACAAAATTGAACGTACGTAAAATGCATCATTTTTTAAATAAGTGGTAACAAACTAAAGTGAAGGTAAACTATTACGGGATATTAAATATAATAGTATATCGCGGAATTGAAGCAGAGGGCTACAATCGAGATACGCGACCTGGATTCATTCACAGTCAGCGAAGAAGTGGCAATTCGGAAACTGATTGCAGACCCCTACGAAGACATGCCAATGAAAATCACTGTGCCAAATGTGCGGCAAGAGTCATTAAGGTCGGACATGTTAAAGTCAGATGGATCCGAGAAAAGATGCGAGTTTGTGAAGGTATTAGAAGATGTTATCGATGCCTCGAAACAGGTCACTCTCAGGCGAACTGCTCTTGTCCTGACAGAAGGGACATGTGCATTAAATGCTGGGAGATAGGATATATGATGATAGAATGCTGATCGGCCCCAAATTGCGCCCCTGCACAGATGCTAGACAGGACCGAACTGATCACTTACCAGGATCGAGATAGATGCAGTCATCATCAGCAAGCAATATGGTCGGATCGACAGGGCTTCCTAGTTTGAAGCCACAACAGGCACAACTGCACTTTGGATATACATATTTCGAACCAGATTCCTGACTGTAAGGAGCTGTTACCTCACTCCTAGTGATAATATAGAGCAATTTAAGATGGAACTCGGCTGTATTGAGGATAGAGTACTCACAATTGGTGGACGGTGGATTTCAACGCTATGGCTATTGAATAGGGCGATCAAACAACGAACACTCGACGAAGGTGCATTCTGGATATGGCGGCACGGTTGGGGCTTATAGTGATGAATACTGGGAGCACTCCATTTTTTAGGCGACTGGGATGCGAATATACCATGTCAGATATCATTTTGGTAACTGAAAATCTGGCCAAAGGAATAGCAGTATGGAAAGTTCTTGAGGACTATAATGATAGTGACCACCACTAGATTAGTTTCCGAATCGGGGAAGGAACGAACCTTATCCCGACAGTCAGGGTCAGGGGATCGCGATAATGGAATGTTGTAAATCTTAATAAAGCAGCATTCTTCGAGAGATTCGATGAGAACTCACTTCGACGAACCGGTAATGATGCTATCAGTCTGGCTAACGAAACTATGCAGCGCATAATTTGTAGTTGACACGCTTCTATGTCTCGCGTATCGCAACATCCCAGAAGGCAAGCTGTATATTGGTGGACACCGGCAATCGCTGAACTGAGGCGAACCTGCCTCCAGTGCAAAAGAAGATGCACTAGCGCTAGAATAGATGATAATGCAGACATGAGGCTGAAGATTTTAAACGGGCCCGAAGGGAACTGAAACAGGCAATCATAACCGCCAAGGCTGGCAGCGTCCATTGAGACAGCTGGTGGACTATCGCAAAGTCAGTATGGTTTCCGACCAGGTAGTTCAACGCTTGGTGCAATAGCGGACATAGTGGAGTGCGTTGAACGGACCAGACTTAGACGCTCCTATCCGAAGCATACTGTTGTCCTTGCCACGCTCGATGTGCGGCATGCTTTCAACAGTCTACGGTGGAAGGATATCATTAAGGCACTACATGAAAGATTTCGTATTCCTATATACCTTCTCATACTATTACGCAGCTACTTGAGGACCGCAAGCTTCTCTTATGTACACACGACGCCAAAAAGTTGTAGAGCACGTCTGGTGCAGCTCAGGGATCTATTCTTGGTCCTGATCTCTGGAACCTGAACTATGTATTGGTATATCTTAGGTATAGAAAAGACAGAGGACACATACTCGTGAGATAGGCAGATGATATAGTATCGGTCATTTCAGTACGTGATATTGAAGATGTCAGGAAAAAACTGAATCAAGTCATGACAAGGACTCAAATTTGGCTCGAGGACCACAATCTAGAGCTCGAAAGGAACAAGACTGAAGTCATACTGATGACAATGGCTCAGATTCCATTCGAGATAAGTATTCAGATAGGTGATGTGTCACTGATCACAAAAAAGGCAGTGAGATATTTGGGTCTGAGACTCGACTGTAGACTTAATTACTGGGGCCAAATACATCATGTGGCTACCAAAGCAGGGAAACTGACGGTCATGTTGAGTAAACTGAGGGCAAATATTGGCGGATCAACACAGGCCAAACGAAAATTGATTATGGTGAACTCGATATTACTGTATTGCAGCGAAGATATGGGGAGATGCGCTGCAGCAGCACTAAGAGTTGACTCGGCCTATCGCACAGTCTCTGGCGCCGAAGTACTCGTGATCACCGGTGAGATAACTATCGACTTACTGGCATTTGAGTGAAGAAGATCATGGAGAGCGAAGAGGTAAACTCTCGCCATTAGTACCACAGATGTCAATTCTCAAACTATACGGCGGGGGCAAAATATATAAAGCGATGAAACAAGTCAAAGATGGACTGCTATATTTATTCCATCTATAGAACCATGGATACAAAGGAATTTTACTTCTTTCTGATCCAGTTTCTTTCAGGTCATGGTTATTTCCGAAAATATTTACATCGCATGGGCAAGGTGATTGCTCCTGGCTGCAATTATTGCGTGCAAATAAATGACGACACTTAACACACATTCTTCCATTGCATCAAATAGCAAGACGAGAAGAATATGCTGATGGAGCAGATTGGTGAATTCACACCCGACAACATCGTGTAAGCAATGCTCGAAAGCGAGGCGAAATGCAGAGCTGTGAGAAAACACGTTGAATTTGTACTCCACAGAAAGAAGATCGACCTTGACACATTACGACAAAATAGCATGAAGCCGTCTTCAAATATGGCGTACTCACACGTGGGAAAGTAGACAACGGTAAAATTACGGACGTTGTTCTGCGCCCTTTACGAAGAAGATAGCCGTCCTGGAAAGGGAGCATCCCCAGAATAGGAGCAGAGATTGTTTTAGTGGAAGCACCATTCGACGCAGCTGACGACGGTCACTGTAAGTGCGAAGGCATTTTGAACCCTGCCTCACTGTAAGGGCGAAGGCATTTTGAACCCTACCTTACATGCCAAAAAAAATCTTAATCGTATAATTTTTGTCCGGCAATTTATAAGGTAACAAATTTTCTACAAGTCAAAATTTTTCTTGAACGAAAACATTTATAAAATTAATGGTACATTCTCTGAATGTAAGACATAATCTTAACTTCAGTAGGCAAAAGGTATTTTATGCCTATTTAAGTATGTTATTAAAATACTTAATCAGATTATATAAAAACTAATGATCATTCAGTTTCATAGAAAATTGCTTGAGAAAATAAAATGGGAGAATTCATTGCAACAGTTTTTAAGATATTCGATAATTATTATTTTCCTTATATGAGGACACTTTTCCCCCTGAACTTATTGTCCCTACATTTTTCAGTCGAAAAAGTTCTTTCAGATATTCCATAATTAAGATTTACCTGAAATGAAAAGCACCACTTCCTCGGATCCTATCCGACACATATTTTTGTCACTAAATCAGTTTCATATGAAAGAGACGAAAGTTTTGTTCGTTCTTACAGCTATCACTGTAACAGCTCTGATGATATTAAACAGTTAATGTTTGTTTACTATCGGATTAATTTTTCTTCTGATAGGAATTAATTTTTCAATTTTTTAAGAAGAGATTGGAATAAAATTTTATTGCAATCAGTTTAATAGTTCTTTAAATATTTCAAAATTAATGTTTGCTCTATATGGGGAAGAGCTTTCCTCCTAATTATATTCATCCTACATCTATTTCAGTAAATCAGTTTCATAAGAAAGTAATTGGAACAAAATTTTATTGCAATCACTGTAAAAGTTT
Organism: Sarcophaga bullata; assembly: GCA_005959815.1. Lineage (NCBI taxonomy): Eukaryota > Metazoa > Arthropoda > Insecta > Diptera > Sarcophagidae > Sarcophaga > Sarcophaga bullata. Next base: position 16,784 of record QOCX01002143.1, on the reverse strand, counting down.
TTCAGATAATAGAAAATTAAGATTTCCTTTATATGGGGTATACCTTCCCCCAGATCCTATCAGTCCCACATCTTTTGTATTAAACCTGGTCTAAAGGAGAGTATTGAGGCTAAGTTTTAATGCTCTAGCTAAGTTTGTATGGGGGTACCTCTCTTCCTAACCCTAGTGAAAGAAATGTAGGCTATGTCTCATTCCAAGCATACAGAATGAACATTTTAGAAAATCGGTTCATCGCTTAGATTTCAAACACACATTGATTTGTATATACAGTGCGTTTCACATTTATAAGTTCACTTCTATTTCCAAAATGACTCTTAAAAGATAACTTTAATTAATTAGATTCTTTTTGAAGATTATTTATCCTTTCATATACTTTTAGGAAATGCTACACACCTATAATTCAATGTATATAATATTATAAGGTAAATTTATTTATTTTCGTTGTAAAGAAAAAAATAAATATTCTAATAAACTATTTGGTTAATTCGCCTAAATTTAATTAAAATTAAGTTAAATATGCTATTTTATACTACTAATTAAATTTTTAGTTGTATTGTCATCAATTTTCCACCATTCTTCTATAATTTTAGATTTAACTATCATAAAATGATGGTTTTCAGTAAAAACCATTTAACATTCTTCATATATCTGTCATACGATTAAAATCAGGGGAACTTGCTGGCTAATTCATTATACTAATAATTTTTTAAATAAACCTATTCTTTGATTTAGAATTGTTGTAAATTGTTTCTAGTACTTCTCCTGACAAATAATTTCTTTATGTGGAGATTTGTGATAAAAAATTTTATTTGAAATTCAAATTGAACTCAAGGATTCCGTTCTCATGGCGCCCAATCTAATGAAGTATGCTGATACCGTAGCAAATATGGAGACAAGGCAAAAAAGTGTCGTCCACCCTGCCACAACGATAAGAATTCCCAACTGAAATTCTTAATAGACACTGGCGCCGAAGTAAGCGTCATTCCTCCGACATTCACACAACATAAATACCCTCGGAAAAATTCCTACTTGTATGCTGCAAATCATTTCCCGAAAAAGATGTTTGGTGAAAAAACAATGACTCTCAATTTAGGTCTCCGTCGTGAATATAAATGGAAATTCGTAATAGCCGATGTCACACAGCCAATAATCGGAGCATTGTCATTGTTCATTGGTAACCTGATGGTAAACATATGACAGCGCAAACTTGTCGATAACATAACCAGCGCCCAGAAAATTTGTTCTTTACGCAGGAACGGTGAGTATATAAAAGTCTTTCATTTATTAATCAAAATGATTCTTTTAAGTACATTTTGGACAACTTCAAAGACATCACCCAGCCTAATCCGATTACCAAATTGATGCGGCACGATATAAAGCACTGTATCATAACGAAGGGTCAAGCTGTTTTGCTAAACCCAGACGCCTATGCCATGAAAAGTTGAAAGCGGCTAAATCTGAAATACAAACACTTATCGATCTGGATATATGTCGCCCGTCACGAAGTCCGTGGGCCTCGCCTCTTCATATCGTCCGAAAAATGAATGGCGAGTGGAGGCCATATGGCGATTTTCGACGGCTTAATAGCATTACGGAGCCCGACCGTTATCTCGTTCCCCACATCCATGATTTTATGCACTTTTTTGGTGGTTGTACAAGTGTTTGTAATCTACGAGGATTTCTTGGCAAGATCAATTTTTTCCGTCCCTTTTTACCGAAAGCTGCCGAACACCAAGCCCTTTTATATAAATTCATTAAGGGCAATAAGAAAATCGATCAAACCATAATTAATTGGACCGACGAAACGAAGCAAGCATAGTCGAAAATTTAAAAACTTCTCTTTGCCAGGCCACATTATTAGTTTTCCCGAAACCCAAAGCACCATTGGCCGTTACAGTCGACGCATCGGGAACCTCCATGGGAGCCATTCTACAACAATACATGGCAATCCTCAGGTTTTTATTTCGAAGAGCTGAATCCAGAACAACATAAATACAGTACATATGACAGGGCGCTGCTGGGGGCCTACAAAGCTATTCAGTATTTTCGTCACATGGTAGAAGGAAGAAATGTATGCATCTACACTGATCATTAGCCCTTACAATACGCTTTTCAACAAAAAATGGAAAAGGCAACTCCACGTTAAGCCCGTTATCTCGATTTTTGGGTCAATTCACGACGGACATACGTTATATACCTGGAAAGGAAAATATTATAGCCGATGCACTTTCTCGAATCAACGCTTTGCACACCATAACGAATATCGACTACACGGAACTTTCGAAGAGTTAAACGAATCGAAATTCCTGGTACGCAGCTAGAAATATTTTGTGATGTTTCAAATGGAAAAGCACGCCCATTCCTAACGCCACCTTTCCGTAAAACAGTTTTCGATGCTATTTCGGAACGTTGCATTTGACCAGAAATGAGAAAAGCCTGCTGGACATGGTCTAAGTAATGTATCCCGGAGTAAGATCCATCGATGCAACGAAACACCGATTTCCTGTTACGCTCTTCCGGAAGCACGATTTGAACATGTAAACATCAAAATCGTGGGCCCACTGCCTTGGGTAACCGTTACTGTCTCACATGCGTAGGCGGTGAAACGGGTCGAAGCATATGCTTTAGAGGATATGAGTACTTAGACAATAGCAGTCACATTTTATCAACAGTGGATATCACGATTTTGCGTTCCTCAAAGAATCACAACGGACCAGGGCAGGCAATTCGAGTCAAACCTATTCTGGGATTTGAATCCTTAGAACAACTGCATATCATCCTGCCGCTAATGGGTTAATCGAACGATATCATCGAGTTATAAAGTCCGCAATAAAGGGCTATTAAACTGAAAAATGGGTGGAAGTGTTACTAGCCATATTACTTGGTCCGCGAGTATCCTATAAAGAAGACATTAAAGCTTGTCCAGCAGAATTGGTTTACGGATGTACACTTCGAGTTCCAGGCGAGTTTCTAGAAGAAACAAAATCTAAGAAAAACCTCTCTGAAAGTGATTTTGTCAACGACTTAAGTTCGAAAATGCATTACCTGTCACCGAAACAAACTTCCAACCATGTCAAAAGGACACCTTTCCTTGAGGACAACTTGAACGCATTACCGACTGTATTCATTCCCACTGATGCAGTTCGTCGACCTCTACAACCACCTTACGAGGGCCCGTTTGCTGCTATCAAGCGATTTGACAAATTCTTGAAAGTTTATATGAATAGTAAACATGTCCATGTAAGCATCGATCGTCTGAAAGCAGCCCACATTTGCAAAGAGCTATTACAACCTGACACAACTCCAATTAGTGAAGAACCGGTGTATTTATTGTATTATTACGGTCACCTCTTAGAATGAATTCGCCTTGGATTTATCTAACTACTAAGTTTTTGCAACCCTGTATATATAAAAAGAAGACAATTTAATTTTATTTTAAATGAAGATAGAAAGTTCTAGTTCTATAAAAACCAACGTACAGCATACTCCATATGACAATTTATGAATCAGAAAAAATGAACGAAAAATATTGAATAAAAAATAAGTGCAATGCAATAGAAATAAATTGTAGGTACTTACCTTCTAGCAGAAATGTAAGCATAGCAAAAAGAGAATTGCGCACAATAAACATCCTGCTGATATAATTACTATGAGCGATTTTAACTTTGGAAATTGCAAAGACGTAATTACGTGATTAGTGACTCGATAGAATCGGAGCTAAAATAAATGCAAATAATTAAAGAATTAAGTTTTAAGTCAAAAGTATAAAGCCCAATATTATTTTGACCAAAAAGCATTAGTGAATTATTAAATTTATGTATGTTTCAGTATGAAAAGTTTTTTAAAAACTAAGCTCAGAATTCATTGTTGAAGGCGATCCAAGTGATCCCCGTAAAAAATATTTGATTTTCTAGATTTCTTTTTTATAAAAGAATAACAAGGTAGTGTCGCCTTATGTTTTAACTATGGTCTTAAATTTGTGCACATTAAATAACTGTTCAGAAGAACATTATAATTCTAACATCTAAAATAGTTATTATAATTAAATTTGAACAAATAAATCGATTACAACTATAACCAGAATAAACCATACCATACTTCTATTAGCAACGTATATACAACAAATGAATTACATATATAATAGCAAACAAGAAAAGTTTGAGGAGAAGTTATCAGCAGCGCAATTTGTAGAACCCCTATAGCTAATTGGGATTTAATAAAGATTTAATAAAGAAATAATAAAGAAATAAACTAACAAGAAAAATTGAGGTTGGAAATAATAAAAACAATAAATAAAATATTAATAAATAAAACAAAAGCTTTTTGAGTAGTATATTTATGTACAGTCTAGGCCTCTTTTCTATTCAAAATTTGGCTCATAAACCGCTATTTTCGAAGAAAAAATTGCGTTTTTTATGACTCATGATCCCGAAAATATGTAATTTTGAACTTAAAACAAAAAAATGCTGACAGTATGTCTGGAATACGCACCAAGTAAACAGAGGCGAAATGGAATTTGGCAGTTAACGGCGTAATGTGAAAGGTACAGCAAATATTACAGAAAAGAATTTCTGTCCCTCGCTGATTGTTACTCAGTTTTGTTTAGTTATGTTTTTTGGGGTGGGTTTTTATATTGGCGCGTGTTAATCAAAAAAATTTAATTTTTGTGTGAAACTATTAATAAATCATAATAATAATTAGTAAATAATACTCTCACACTTCAAGTGTGTAATATTGTAATATATTGTTATGTTTTTACCTTTTAAAAACGTTTAAAATATGAGCTCGTAGATTGCAAATCAAACTAAAAATAAATTTGTGTTTTAATTTTAATTAAATCCCTTATTAATCACACAACTTTTGTGTGCCACTATTCACAACTGATTCTAACAACAACAATTGCTTATTTGTTATTCCTTTGTTTATGCCCTTTGCGATAAACAATAACAATTACAACACAATTGTTCTGTCGATCTTTGTAACGGAGTAAACATGTTGTTTACATTAAAACATGCTTTCTTCTTTGTTGTTAGTGTATCTTGTTTACGTTCGTCCCTTCAGCGTTGTTGCTGTTTTATTCTTCTTTATTTGTCAATCAGGCAAACAAGTCCGTTGTTTTTGTTTTTGTAGCTTGTGGTTGTTAAATTGTTAATGTTTAAACAGCAACCATTACCAGCATAATTAGAGGAAGAAAGAAAATATTATAAGTTTTGCGAAGCAAATGTGTTTGAAGCAACAGATAAACAGAGTGAAAACTGGTGGATAAAGTAGAAAAATTAAATGTAACATAAACATTTGTTGTATGTTAAGATAGGGGAAATTTGGATATTTTTTAATTTCTTCAATGAAAATTTTAAAAATTCCGTAGAATATATCCGAAATGTGGTGATTTTCCGGTCACAATGCAATATAGTTTTCTTGTGCAAAAGGTAATTAAAGAAGCCCAAATGATTACAAGATCAAAATAAAGACATACTGCTCATAAAAAAATGTTTCTTGTTGAGAATTTTGCCCATAGTTCTTTTAATTTTTTTGAACCGAAAGAGGTTAAAAGTTATTATTATTATTAGTTCTTATTATGATTTATTAATAGTTTGTAGTCGCCTGAGTCTAGTAGGTAGTGGTGTTGGCTTATTAGACGAAAGGCCAGGTTCGAATCCCGCCGGTCAGACCATCAAAACGAAATATGAAAAAAATATTTTCTTCGGGACTTACTCTACAGCATGATTTCTGGCAAAAAAACTGAGGAGAGTAAATAAAATTGCCATGAAGAAGTTTCTCAAAAAACAATGTCGTTCGGAGTCGCTTTAAAACTGTAGTCGCCATTCATGTAGAGAGAAGTTAACAGCACACACATAATGGTGTGAGAAGCTAGACCGTAATCCTGACTGAAAAGTTGTAATGGCCAATTATGTATGTAATAGTTTCACACTAAAATTAAATTTTTTATTAACACGCCAATATAAAAAACCCACCCCAAAATCTAAAAAAAATAAATAAACAAAAAAGAGAGAATCTGAGAGGGACTTTTTGAAATACTTTTGGTAATATTTGCTGTCTCTTTCACATTTCACCGGCAACTGTCGCCTCTGCGTTACTCTGTGTCCTGGCACTCGTTTCAAGCACTGATGCCAGATGTGACGACTTGTCGCCAGTTTGACAATTTTATATACCAAAACCAGCAAAATGACGACTTAATAATTTTTGCTTTTAAGATTAAAATTTTTGTTAAAGAAAACTGCCAACATTTTGAATAAAAACTGTTTTATAAAAGTAAAGTGTTAAGGAACTAATGTGTTTTTATCAATGAAAATTATAAGTTAAGTCGCCTTTGAACTATGTGTGTGTCGAACTTTACTTTGGGTTTGGTGGACAATTTAGGCGGCGAAACTAAAATGCTTTCTTCTAGCGAACAAAAAAATCTTTTAAAATGGAGGCCTAAATTCAGAAAAATGGAGTCGTGGGGAAAATTAACCTAGTGGGCCTTATAGCCATGGTCGATGACTTGTGTTTCTGGTCGATGACTTTTATGGTTGATGACTTGTTTTTTTTTTGGTTCACTTGAATGGTTTGGATCGATAACACAAGTCTATTCTTATCCGATACCTAGTCCCCTTGCTGAAGTTCCCCCATAAATCCATTTTTATCTGATTTAGCCCGATTTTTGTAGAGCACTCTGCTTTTGCTAATTTGAAGAAAACAATTATCTTCGTCGGCTCGATCTCCATTCCTAAGAGTTGACCTATCGCAATGAAATATATTTTGGAATCCTTGATCAAATAGTCATCCAAGACACAAGGTTCGGAAATCGCACATTCTCAAATTTTATTGAACTTTTTCCACTATTTTTCGTATAATAAGGTTAGCTGCAGCGGCTATATCTCCGGTCACAAAGGTTACCGGCCCGTAACGAAAACTGTAACCCGCTAAAAAGTATATAACTTCACACACATGATTTTTCCTAATGCTTTGACGATTTTCCTATTTTGACGACTTTATGCAGAAAATTTTACGATTTTATGTTCATCAAACCTAGCAACACAGATGGTAAGGTGTCAAGTTTATCTGCACACGCGTAGTATTAAATAATTAACTTAAAATTATAGTCCAAATCCGTGCAGGTACTTCCTGATACATCCATGACGAGTTAGGATTTGGGTCACGTAGAAATTCAGCTCGCAATGTTCGTTCCCCATCCAAAGAGTTATATCAGGGACAGGGCAAAATGTCCATCTTCCCTTTGAACGGTTCTTCCATTTGTGACTGCCATTGTTCATGGAGGTCCTACGTTCCTCCACTTTTATAGCCTCTGTTTGTCACGGGTACTCGAGACGGCGAAAGTATATCGCTTAATCTCGTCCGCTAATATGTCTATTGGTATTGTTGCTGCCAATACCATACCGCTTCATCAGACACTGTCCTGCCACTTATCAAGACGACCTCCGTTTAATGCAACAAATGTCAAACCTGTCTCATCAAGCCATACTCCTACTTTCCGAATCTCTATGTCCGTCTTCTCCTCTATATTATTTGTTTATGAATGTGTGCACGTGTGTGTTTTGCTTATCTTAAGGCCGATTGTTTTGAAAAGATATTCTTCAATATTAGTTAACCTCCAATCACAGTTATTTATGTATATCCGAAACAATGTAAGCGTTTCCATTTTTTTAAAGCTTTGTTAAAGATTTGCATTTTACTTTTAGTTTTATTGACTCTCTATAATTCTATAATTCTGAATGTTAAAGCTAATACTGTTTTATAAATATAGATATTAAGAGCTTTATCAACTTTTGCTTTTTTGAGGATTCTTCATTATGTATTTTTTCTACTTATGACTTCGGGATTGTGTATAATTGAAGTATCAATATTATCTTTGACAGATTTTATATCATTGTTATATGCTAGATAAGTATTTTCTACCTCAGTTTTAAACTCGTTTATTTGATTTTCTAGACTATCATATGTATATATTATTATTATATATTTTTTACTACAACTTTTTTATGATGTTCACATATTGTAGAAATTTCTCCAAATCTATTAATACAACTCATCTCTCTCTCAAACATACGCCTTTCTAATAGATTATGATAGATTCTTTAAGCTCTTCAACAACAGAGATTATTTCGTGTAGATAATTGTTATGACTAGCACCTTGCAATGGAAGGAGTAAACGTATACTGTCAACTAGTTCATTAGGGTTTGTGACACGTCCTTTATTATAAAGTCATTCTTGCTTATAACACGAAATCCCTATTTATCTTTGCAACAATGCAAAGGTCAACAAATTGTTTAAACGTCATATCACCAATAACATGATCAATATATTTTGGATTCATTTTACATTTTCAATTCATTTCATCCTGCGTAAAAATTATAGTCTTATTTGCATTATCGCTTATTAGATGGTTTGCAATTTTCTTGTTTTTGACATAGGTAAAAACAATCGATATATTTATGTCTTCCTATATAGAAGTAGTCTCTGCTGGTACTTTGTTTCTTACAAAAAACTTCATCGATTATTATTATATAATATGGATAAGCTTTTGCTGGACTTAGAAACTAATTCCAAAAACGTAAATAGATTAATTTTGTATCGATCCTTAGATAACAATATTTTGGTTAATACAATGATTTCGAATATGCGTAGATGTTTTTAAGTCTTAATCCATTAACCTATCACCACATTAGTTTTAACACAGTTCTATGGTCCCACAATCAATGCATGAATCGAATACGGTACGAAGGTTTTAAACTTCATTTCAATTGAAGTTTCAATATTTTTTATAATGATTTGTAACTGTTATCTATATATATCCACAAAACTGATATCCAAATAGATGTAATTCGTTAATTAAGTTGATGACAAATCCTCTTAGATCCTTATAGAAATAGGGTATTTTGGCTGTAGTTTATAGGAAATTTTTTATTTAAAGCCAATTTTGCTGTTACTTTTTTAGGTAAACGTTTTAGTCGTTTACTCGAACAGGTATAAAAGTAAAGAAAAGATTGGCTATATATCTATAAACTATAGCCAAAATACCCTTAAATAATCTTAACCTTTAATACCTTATCTCTGTAAGGATTATATGGATATATTTACTTAGTTGGTACACGCTATAGAGATTCTAGCACATTTTTTCTCAAAGTAAATTTTTTTAAAAATCACTAAATATCTTAGTAATAATGTATGTAGCTGTTACACTACTTCTAACTCAATCTACTCGATCTTACACCGGGTCCGATATTGTTCTTATTTAAATGTGATTTTTATATTTGTGTTTTATTAAAATAATAAAACAACTTTTATTATTATTTAAGTAGATTCTTTTTTTTTAAATTTTATTTTACTATCATTCTTATAATATATCATAAAATATATACTATACACAAGTTATGAGTTTTTATTTACAGAGTAAGAGGAAAAGGATAGGAAAAAACCTTTGACCTTCGAAAAACTCCCAACAATAACCCTTAATTAAACTTCATTTCTGAAGTTAAAAAGATGTTAATGTTAGAAGCGTCTTATGGTTTCATAATTTGAAGATCGAAGTAGATCTGGGTCAAATTATTCACAACCGTAATGAACATAACCTGTTTGAAGCTTTTGTGAAGTCTGTTAGTTGAAAACCACCTAGGCAAGTTGTATATAATTTTTAAATTCTTATTTTGAATTACTTTTCTTAACATATGTTTTAGCACATACTTTTGACCAAACTCGTCACCCATAAGTCATTATTGGACGAATATACATTTTATACAGCCATATTTTGTTTTTATAATTCAAAATTGATCTACGATTTAGTAAGGGAAATAATGCTCGACCACACTTAATAGCTTTAACGCACGATTGAAGAATGTGATGTTTAAATCTCAACTTCTTGTCAATGGCAATGCCTAGGTACTTAATTGTTTCTAGAATAGGGATTTCTTCTTCATCTAGGCGATTTAGGCGATTTATTGAAAGGGAAAATTATGGCCTGAGTTTTTGTTTGATTGATTTTAATTTTCCATTTGATGAAGTATTTTTGGGCGTTTAAGAGAGCATTATTCATTCGTTTGACAACGGCATTTGAAACTTTTCCTGTAGCTATAATTGCAGTATTGTCCGCATATAGTGCTGTTGTTTGATCTTTTTGAGCTCTTAAGTCTGAAATGTATATAGAATATAATATGGGTGACAGAACGGAGCCTTGAGCACGCCCGCTAATATATTGCGTACATTTGAGTGTTAATTATCAATAAATACCACAAAATGCCTTTCACTTAAAAAGCTCTGAATTATCTTTTGCAGATAAATTGGGTAGCCAAACACATTAAGTCTATAAACAAGTCCGTCATGCCATATAGAATCAAAGGCTTTTTCAATGTTATCCAATTGACAACCCTTCGTACTTGGTGCACTGTAGAGTGATCCTTGCGAAAATCAAATTGTTCTTTTTGTATGACATTGTTGCATTCAGTAAATTCATTTAGTCTTTTCAATATGATTTTCTCGAACACCTTGTCAAGGCAATTTAATATGCTAATTGGGCGATAACTGTTTGGCGATTTACTGTCTTTTCCAGATTTTAATATCGGTATAACTTTGGCTGTTTTAAAAAGATTTCGAAAATAACCATTTTTAAAGCACCAGTTAAAAATTTTCATAATGATGCTAAAGAAGTTATCAGACATATTTTTCAATATAATGGAATGAATGTCATCTAATCCAGGGGCTTTTGAATTTTTTAACAATCTAACATAAAATCTTATTTCATCAATTGTAGTTAATTTGTTAAATTGTAGTTGTTGGATAGTATTCGGTGTTTCTTGTCGATTAAGACATGTTATATATTTATTATCATTGGTGACATTAAATTATATGTGGTTTGTATGGTAGTCCTCAAAACTTCTTGCAAATAACATTAGCTTTTCTTTGCTATTAAAAATTTTCAGCGACATCTTTTAACAAGCCTTTCTAACGGATGCTTAGTTAAGATTACAGAATTTTTTTAAGTTGGTAATCTTTGTGTAAATTGTTGCCAGCTGTTATTACGATCACAGAGAATGGTTTGCTTTATTAGGTTAGTCAGCAGTTTTAATATACATATTAAGTTTCTCTCTTGTGAATTTGTAGTTCTCTGAATTTTTCTTCTGTATCTGTTCCTTTGGCCAATTAAAAATAAACTATTCTCCGATAATTTTCTTTGCCATTACTGTCTTTCAGCTACAGGAATCATTTTCGAGGCGTCTTGAAGTATCTGCGTGACTCTGGAAAGAATTCGTTCGATATTAGTGTGTGTAATCAGAGTATTAGGAAAATTCTCATTTTTGCCCTCATTATCAACAAATTTTGCAATTTCTTTCCAGTTTGTCATACTATATAGAACCATAAGTAATTTTTTCTCAATTATGGAACAAAATACTTTACATGTAATCGGAACGTGGTTGGAATTTAATAGCTCGGGATGTGGTATAATTTGAGAAATATGTAAATTGGAGTTAGTGAGGAGAATATCAACAACTGACGCTTGCGTGTGGGATAAAGATTGACCAAACCATGTAAAACTACTCGGGAAGTAAATATAATAATTAGGATTTAGAAATAAAATAGTTCACAATACTGCTAGTAATTATATTAAGGTCGCTAACAAACATATTTGTATATTTAGGACAATAAACGGATAAAAATCTTACAATTCTATTGTTGTAATTTATTTCAATGGAGATATTTTCCATGTCGAGTGTTGTAAATTTAGGGATACGTTTATGTGGAATTTAATTTCTAATTGCTATCACAACTCCTCCACCGTATGTCGGTCTATCCTCTCTATAAACTTTATAATTAACAAGGCTAACTTTGAGTTTTAGTTTCAGAAAACCTTCATTTATAAGTACTAAGTCTATTTGTTTCTGATTCAAAACTTGTTCCAGTTGTAATATAGCTACAGGTGATGTTATGCCCTGAGCATTCCAATGCATAACATTAAGTCTACAAATTGTCGTATTAGATAACATGCCTGAGCATATTTCCCAGTACTCTTAGCTTATTGTACTTTGTTCTACATTTTTCCAACGCATCTATATCTTGGAAATGAACATCTAATATCTTTTGATTTGACAAGTTATCGTTATTATCAATCACTCTACTGCCAGACTTTGCAACGTCAGCATAAGAAATATTGTTATCAGATTTATCAAAAAATTATCGTCATCTGTTCCGTAACAATCCATGTTGTTATGGTTCTTAAATCTGACAGGGCGCAACTTATTAGTAACTCTGGAGCGAATATCCATATTCTCCTTTCTAGATGAACATTGTGGGTTGTCGGCTAGGTGATTAACATTCTTAAGGTTCTTTTTGATGCAGTTGAAACATTTTTATATGACGGGACCATTTGTAGGCGTTTTATTAAGCTGGCATTGCGTATAATCATGTGTTCCACCGCACCCTAGACATGCTACTGTTCTAAAGCAGTTTGAGGAACCATAGCCATACATGGCACATTTATTGCATTGTGTGGGACCTCTGTTGTGGCGAGTAGGATTTCTCCAATGCACAACAATTCCCATTACGTGTCTTATTTTCATAACCTCTCGCTTCGTTATTTGCTCCTGATTAAATTCTAACGTATACAGTTCATCATCTAGATTGAACCTTGAAGTGATAATCTCCTTAATGTTTGTAGGTTCAATATTAAACAATTTTTTAAATTTACTTATTAGTGTGCCAGTGCTGATGTGCGATAACTCAAATAGCATTAGTTTGAATTTCTTGCTATCTTTAATAGGGTGAGCAGGGTGTATTGAATATCTTTTAACATATTACAGATGCTCTCATAGTCGATCTGCGAGTTAGGGATTACTTTAGACAATCTTTTATATTTACAGCAATTTCCTAATAATTTTATGATCTTGGTAAAATTGTGACAACCATCCACTATAATTTATAACCTCATCTCTGACAGGTTCGCTTTCCACACTGGATATATTATCATCTTCTAGGTCAGAAAATATCTGAAACCTACTATCACCTAGTTTCGATTTGTGGTATCTGGGATTATTACCCCAGAATTTTTTTCGTTTAGAAGGCATTATTAATAAGATTAAAAATATGAATAAATGAATAATAAAAATAGGTATGAATAGAATAAAAAGGGGTTTTTATAGTTATGCACAGCTGATTATATAGAAATGTTTTTGTATAAAGTTTTGAAGAAATTAGCCGAGCAAGAATCAGAGATGCGCGCACGCTTTGAAAAGAAGCGATTATTAATAGATTCATAACAAAAAAAAAATTTTACTCTTAGGCAAATTTTGGTTTTGTTTTTGAAAAATAACATTGATCTATAATCGGCTTAACTTATAGTAGTGGAGCTTAGAGCAGAACAAATTCAATATAATTTGACTTTATTAACCAACATAAATATTGACATGGGAGCTTATATATATAAATGTTAATATTTTCCATTTCATTTTCATTTTATTAATCAATTTAAATAAAAAACTAAGCAAATTCATTTAAGATTAGTTTTCTGTATTTTAAGCAAACTTCTAGATAATCAATAA